>VRLP01006890.1:0-25170 GCA_009660295.1 Lophius piscatorius | reverse complement strand
AGTCTTTCGTTCATTATACCATTTTTATTACTACCAGTTACAGTCTTTCGTTCAGTTATACCATTGTTATTACTACCAGTTATAGTCTTTCGTTCATTATACCATTGTTATTACTACCAGTTATAGTCTTTCGTTCATTATACCATTGTTATTACTACCAGTTATAGTCTTTCGTTCATTATACCATTTTTATTACTACCAGTTACAGTCTTTCGTTCAGTTATACCATTGTTATTACTACCAGTTATAGTCATTCGTTCATTATACCATTGTTATTACTACCAGTTACAGTCTTTTGTTCGGTTATACCATTGTTATTACTAACAGTTACAGTCTTTCGTTCGGTTATAACATTGTTATTACTACCAGTTACAGTCTTTCGTTCGGTTATACCATTGTTATTACTAACAGTTACAGTCTTTCGTTCGGTTATAACATTGTTATTACTACCAGTTATAGTAGTCATCAACGCTAACACTTGGACAACATTTCCCTCATCTGTATAATCTGTATGTGGTTAAATGCCAATAAAAGCAAAGTTGAGTTGAAAAGACAGCTGATCCCAGTGAAGAATAAATGCTTAGAGAAACTGCATGGATTGCCAGATGATGGTTGGAGGGTCACAGAGACAGTTTGTAATTTGTAAACTTGCATTCACCTTCTTCATCTTTTAATTTTTTCTCAACATTTGAGGATTGAGTTGAGGATGGTATTCATTTCATACAATAAAAAATAATCTTAGTTACTTTCAAATATGAAATAATTATGATTTGTTGTGGTCCATATTTTCGTAAAACACATTGCTGTCATGGTTTCCCACAACTGTAGATGATAATTTAAGGTATCATCCAGAAGAGGTCACTGTCACACAGCGATTCACCTCATCTTCTGACACAACCTCCTTCTAATCTAAATACTTGTCATTAAAAACACAAAGTTTACACTCAGGAATTTAATAATTATATATATAATTATATATTATAGAGTGATGATAACTTAAATTATGATAATAGAACAATAAAGAATTGCAGATAGTTACAAAATGAATGACTGTATCACTGTACAATGAAAATAAAACCAAATATAAATACTTTGGTGCAACCTTGTAAATGAAGACTGGATAGTTCCTCTACACACTTAGCTCGTGTTTGTTTTCTCTCAGCTCCACCTATAAAGATCGTCGCATTGCTTCGAGCCCAAAATCAAATTGAAGAGAGTCCAAATGAAATTTTATGAAGGCTATAACTGTGTGCGTGTGATCAATGTTGGAAAAAGAAGTTAATGTGATTGATTTTCCATCCTCGAGTCCTCTGTAACTTCTCCAGTCTCTCCAGAAGAGACTGGAGAAGTTACAGTCTCATCAGTTGTACCAACATAATTGGTACAACTGATGAGATGATCTTCTGATGAGATCAGAAGATCAGTTGTACCAACATAATTTGTCCTAGTACAATAAAACGCTGACCCGCAGAGGGCCTCAAACCCTTATGTTGTTTGCACACATTTATATTAATAAAACACAAACAATAATCGACATATTTGAAATATTTCATTCTAGGTATAAGAGTTTTGTCACAGCTTATTACAGTTGTTGGCCAAATGTGTTTCCTCCTCTATTCATTGCCCTCTAATGAAAAGAGCTGATGGTACATGTACCTACTGCATAGATCTTCTATTGAACACATGAGCCTTTCATCATTAGAGCAATTCAGAATTTATGAAGTGCCCACATTTGATACTCTGAGTTCCAAAAGCTTCCCCTCAAATGACCTTTGGATCACATTTCACGTAATTCTTGTCTCATTCCCGGCAAAGCAAAACGTATCTGTATTTCTTCAATGAGAATTTACCCTCATTAAGACCTGACACATTCTTTTCAATGAGAACGGAAACTCCGTCTTTTTAAGTAGATTAAAATTGAATGAGGAGGATGGTTGCTTTAGTGAGAAAAAAACATGCAGGCCAGTAAAAGATATGTTGGACCAAGAGTGTCTGGGGAGCTACTGTTGTTTTAGTGAAAAAAAAAGAAAAAGAAAATCGGCCTGTGAATACTAATCGGGACGATAACAAAGAAGAGTGCCAGACTGGGAGAAGGCGAGACCGAGGGATTCATCTGTGTATTTATGTGAGAAGTTTGAGATCCTATCAGCTCACATAACTGACATTTTTGTTAACTGCTCTTTCTCACTGTTATTCCCCTAAGTTGTGTATCTATTATTCCCAAATGGATCATGAACGCTACACTGACTCTGAAATGGATGAAGCTAGTCTGAAACCCTAGTGTCCACAAGTTTTTTCCGAGGACTTAAAGTAAAAATTTAATTTGTTTCTAAGATAAAAGCCAATCTTCATTTTGAGTTTCCTGACTAAGTTTTGCAATATGCAAATCAAACCAAACTTCTTCATCTTCATCTAACCATATACCCGAATGTCTGTATGAGGTGACCCTTTCAATAGATTTACATTCAGATGTAAAAGTGCTGACATCATCATACGTCTTTTCAGAGCGAGCTCCTGAAAAAAGACTTTAAACTTTAACTCTGCAGAGCAGAATATAATGAATAGAATACAGACGGAAGCTGTGACACTGTCTGCACTGAGGTGGGAGCTTTCATGTAAATCACTGAGTCATCAGCATAGAAATGTGTTTTTGCTCACTTTTGAAAAGTTGAGAACAAAGTCAGCTCAAAAATGTGACTTTGGGGTCCCTGATGTTAACCTCATCGGATGCTTAGCCAAGATGTTTGGCCACATAAAGCCTATGAGAACGCCGACTCACAGTTAAGTGATTGTGAGAAAGGTCACATCATAGAAACGGCTTTGCAGGCCGACACAAACACTGACAGGAAGTACGACTGGCCGCAACATAATGGTTTAAGAACCTCACGATTGCATTCTTGTGTCACAGTTACTCATGTCTTAAAAATAGTCTGCTTGTGGAAATTCCGAAAACCCCAACTTTATACAGATGTGCAGAAGGTATTAGAAGCAAGCAATCCCTCTAAATCTTGATTCTCTAAGCAGACCGTACAACAGAAATGCTTTAAATAATGGACGAAAACATCCCAGTCATTAGAGCTGACTCACAGATTCACAATGGCAATGGGGCTTGAATAAGCAAACCAAGGCACGAAAAACACTTTGCTCGGCAAATTATGTGTTTGCTTGTGAACATCTGCCACGGAACAAGTAAACAAAACTGTCCACATATGGCCGAGTATGTAACTATTGAATATCGAACACTTTATGTGTAACGGCAAGGTGAATTAGATAAGCAGGAAGTTAGTACGCCATCAGTAGAAATCTGCAAGGCAAGACTGAAAATCTGTAAGAAATAGCTGATCAATTATGCTGTAACGGCCAAGCAGATGCTTTGTTAGGCACAATGTCATCAGTAAAATCATAATTTTCCCATAGTGTGCCACCAAAGGAGGCATATTTACAGTAATGTTTAGAAATAGAAAATAGAAAAAACACTCTCTGCCTTTTCAATGCACAACTCGGGTATCACACCACTTCCATTCAATATAATACTACATTATTACGACTGAACGCCAGGTTTTTCTCTCAGCCTCATTCAAAACCATCCTGTTATTGTTATTCTCCTATCCCGCAAGATTTTTCAAGTGGCTGTAGAAATGAGTCTCCACCCGTGGCCTTAGCCTCCATGTTGTACTTGAAATATTGGATATTACTGACAGCTAGATATTTCCCAGCGTGGAAAGAGCTACAGATCTGTTTACAGATCTGAGGCAAGGCCTCCATCGCTGGCAGTTCAATCTAAATAAATTCAAAAGCAGCACAACAAATTCATAAATAAAAACATGTAAATATAAGTCCAGCATTGGGAGAATATCTCTGAAATATATCATGGACAAGCTTCCTCCTTATCCCAGCGCCCTCACATTATGTATAACCAGATCAAGTCGCTGACAAAGAGTTTGGAGAGTTATCACTGTATCACCGTCTTAAAGATGTCTCTAAAAAGAGAGTCGGCGGTTGCGTGCGTAGATCATGGCTCAGCCGTAACTCCTCGTTACCTCTACCAAGGAGGTAATGTTTTTACCTCTGTTTGTTTCTTCGTTGGTCTGTTTGTTTGTTAGCAAGATCGCGGAAAAACGAATGGAGGGATTTGCATGAAATTGTATTCAGAGGCTGGTTTATGCATATCCGAGAGATGAATACATTTTGGTGACGTTACGTGTGTCGCAGCATTTCGAATGAATTAAAATGAGGTAAAACAAAACTGCCGTTTGGAGCAGTGGCGCCCCCTTGTGGTGAAAGGGATGTCTTGAAACTCAGTTTTTGCTTGACGTGGACAGACAAATTTAAATATTAAGAGATATTTAGTCCATCCAAACCTCTTCTTTGCGTCTGCGAAAAAAGATGGTACCTGGTATTAGTATATTTTTATTAAATTTTTTTTATAATCTGAAGAAAGGGCAAAATTGAGGCGGGTTGGAGGTGGTGGTGTTGGTGTTGGTGGGGGGGTAGAGGAGCTGTTAGTAAGTAGCAGAGACACAGAAGTGGAAAGACCTAGAGAAGGAGGAGCGACAAACAGCTCCAGACAGTTAATGAGAGCCACATCCATATTCTGCAGATGAGAGAGTTTGTTGGAGTTTTTGATCGATGTAGAGGCAGACTCATAAATTAATGGAGGAATCTGCTTGAAATTTTTTCGAAACAAAGCCATTTAATTTATTCTGATCATTGTAATGTCTACCTTGGGTACTGTTACGCCTTAATGGTGGATTGTGCTTTTTCTAGTTCTCCCCCCTGGGTATTTTTTCCTGTCTCTTCCTACTTCTCCTCCTCTTTCTCTTTCCCACACCTTGTGTGTGTTAGTGTGTGTGTGTGTGTTAGTGTGTGTGTGTGTGTGTGTGTGGGCACACCTGACGACTGGACTGGCTCGACACCTGTATCCAATCAACCCATCAGTCACAGTATAAGAACAATGCTGCCTTAAGCTAACTACACACCAGAGGATTTTTACATCTTAACCAAGGCTCTGACTTGATTTGGAGCAGTACGATAATCGTATTGACACCACACAAATAGAATTATTTGGACAAAGAGTCGGTTGAGACAGGTCTTGAATCGGGCCCCACCCCCCCGACCGTTGTGGGGGGCAAATCTGGCATTAAATCGGGCCTTTTATCCTCCAGTGTGTAGCTAGCTTTAGTCTACATATGGGTCAATATCAAAAATTGAAACCTAAGAGAATATTCTGGCCATGTTACGGATCCAGTGGAGTCTGGAGTATTCTGCCAGGACCGTTATGTTTATGTTACTCACAAACATGAGTTATAAACAGATCCAGGAAAAATAGTGGATACGCTTCACTCACTCTCCTCCAGTGTCTCACAACTCTCCACCCACCTCTTTAAGGTAGCCACCTGCCTACACCAACTCAAACCTCTTCAGACTCCTCCTGTCCAAACTGCTCCGGCATTTTCTGACCACAACCCACCACTCGCTAAAAGTCTTTATCAGTCCTCTCTCTGGTGAAACAGCTCCAGGGGTCACAGGTTCACAGGTGAAGGATTCTCCAGTCTGTGCCTCGTACTCTGATATCTGAATTAAGGGAAGTATTTCACACCCTGTTCAGGGCAAGAGGGAAACAAACTATCTCCTATCACTGATAATGAACTGAGCCGTCCCCATCAACGAGTACGCCATTGATTTATGCCGCTCAGTCGCCGAATGTGGGTGGGGTGACGCTGCTCTGTGGGAAACCGTTTGTTATGGTCTCGTGGAAAATATTCAGGATGAATTGCCCAATGGAAATGAAATTAACGATTTAGACTCCCTCATTTCTCTTGCCTCCAGCTTAATAATCGTCTCCAAGTACATTGCAGGAAAAAAATGAGATGCCTGGAACGCCTGAACTCCCATTTATTCTCCAGACAACTTGCTTCCTCCTGCCCTGAGTCTCTTCACCCTTTATACAGCCTCTCTCTCTCTCTCTCTCTTTCCCCTGGCAGTTGAACCCTCATATTTTTGTAAAACATATCTTTTCCTTTACCAGCGAGAGTTACAATTTTAATGATCGCTCTCGCAACCCGAGAATGAATCCTGCTGGAACAACTGCCAGTGGACAGAAGTTCGTGTCCACTTTGGAAAGCTTTGGGTCTGCATCACTCACGACACAGTAATGGGAGGAGTAATCATAACAGGTCAATTAAATGTAGGTATTTACCCACCTGACGTCCCTCTGGTTCTCAGTTTGCTTGTTTTGTAAATCCACAATCTCACCATTGACTGCTCCAGTGCAGGCGGCACTGGAAAGTTCCAAACGTTTCACATACAAATAAAATCATTTACTGTACTTTTTCCGTAAATTTTAGATAACACACAGTCAGGGGCGATTTTAGCCCCCTATAAATAATTCAGATCAATCATTTTCACTTAATTTATCGCAAGATAAAATCCAGAGTTTGTATAATACAATACATGAACAGCTACTTACAGTATTTACTGATGTTTAGCGGTATCTGACTATGTAATAGCTTCAGACGTAAAATATGCTCACATACGGATCCAATTCGTGTGCAAATATTGATATTAGCAGACTTTGGTTATGAAAAATTGAGGAGACCAACAGGCATTTATACGCGATGTAGCTTATTATTCTGTTCTAATTCATAACTATTACATTATCAATAAATATAACGAGTCCGACAGGCTTAGCACAAACAAACAAAGTTTGTTGTGGTCACCTCTACTAATATCTTTGCCACCCCCTGGACCCTGGCCACCCCATTCAAAAATCCCTAGGACCGCCCCTGCTCTGAGCTCAGGCTCTGGTCAATACACAAAACTTTTTTGTTTTCACCTATTACCAAATTTTTGTTAGAGCTGTAATAATTTAGCTGAAGCCCGCACATATTATCGTGATGATTTGTCATCATATCCAATATTAGTTCCTGTTGGACAGAAAAACTGAATATTGTCGCCCTGTGAGTCATAGCATAGCACCCAACATTATATTACTGTACGAATGAGGGAGCATGATCCTCCTCTCTGATCAATATGACCTGGACTTTCCCTGACGTGACACCCGAACATGGGTTCGAAATATTTGTCTGATCCCTACGAGTTCGATCCGGACCAGTCGGGCATTAGTCGAATATGCACACTTTAATAGACATGATATGACGGGAGGGAATAGCCAACTATGATCTTCTGAAGACGGAGATGGGCCGGCAGAGCACAGCAAATAGGTCCATCCAGGTATATCACATTCTCATAATTCAATTACCTGCTGCATAACTGACATAACATTACTGACCAACACGTTGACATTATAATTGATATGATGTGCAGCATGATCGACAGAAAAGCAATGTCCCCATTTTCATTTGCAACGTCAATAAATTGTTTTTCGGAAGAACAAAATGACAAAATAGCCTCGAAACCATTTATCATGACACACACCACTTACGGAAGGAATCAAGAAATGAATTACTCTGCAACATACCAAAAATTGAATATTCAAATCTACGAAATGACAAAAACTAAACAAGCCACCAAGCAAAAAGAATGCTACATCATAAATTCTACTTGAAAGCTAATAAGCAGCCACCAAAGAGACGCTGGGGTTCTTGTCTAATTTATTTTGTTTGCTCAAAGCCCTGCAGCGGCGTCTTTCGTCGGAGCAGAGGAAGCTCTAATAGTCCAGACAAAATAAATCATATGGATGAAAAAGATAGACGGTGTCCTTTCTTCACAGATGCTCCGGCTCACCAAGGCTCTTTGAAGCCTCTATTCTGATTGTGGTCAGAATTATTAAGGAACACATGGTTGTTTTTAAGTATAGTCAAAAGTCTGCTTTGTAGGAACATCTTGTCTCACACAAACCTTCCACTTCAGCGTCACTGTTCAGCTCACTGAGCCCCCAGCTCCACCTCCAAAGAAACATCCCAGGAACCAAAGGTACAAAGACAGCAAAAGCCACATTGTGTGACATCACTACTCCAAACGGCTTGTTATTTTATTGATTTTTTTTGTAAATGCTGCGAAACACACAACTTTACCAAACCTTAGTCACCGCTAGGACATGCTAAAACCTACCTCTGCATAAAGTTCTAGAAAATCCGTCCAGTAGCTTTCCCGGAATCTTGCTCATAAACAAACAGAGAATCAGACAAACAAAAAGAGAAAGGCTCATGGGGGAAAACATAACCTCCTCGGCGGAGGTAAAAATGACGCGGTCTGGGTAATCAGTAGGATTGTGAAGTATTGCAGAATAACGTCACAGCTCTGACCGGGCCAGCAATGAGCCCTGACCGGAAGCTCAGGGAAGATCTGTAGGGCTGGTTGACTGAGTTGGTCCGGCAGTGTCAACATCCTCCACTCCAGCAGCAACTTTGGGCAGCTCTGACTGAAGACTGGGCTGCCATCTCACAGGATAGTCTTGAGGTTGTGCCAGTCCGTGAGGAGGAGGATTGCTGCTGTAATCAGTGCTGATGCAGTGGCTAACACAAAATACTGATTATGTAAATGTTGCATTCACCAAATGTCTCTCCTGAGAAATATGGTGCTCACATTTTTAATAGTGTTTTTGTTCCTGATTAAATTGACATCATTAAAGGTTGATGAGGAACAAAATAGGAACAGGAAGAATGCTATTACACTCTTTTCCCTTGACCTGACCACGCAAGAAAAATCAGCAGATAAGCAATTACTAAACTCTACAAATTGTCCAATTCTACAACAAATGGCTGACATCTTTCAAAGAGACGCATGCACTTATTTTTTTGAGTAAAGGTTCAGATGTGTTCAATATTCATTATCATGCATGCCGCAGTGGCTGCAGAACCGACGTAACACATATATCATATGAAGCATTATACCCATCTCAGTACGCAAATATTGAAATGACGTTAATGGAGATCTACTAAAAGTTCCAACCAGAATGACTATCCTCTCGCCACATTTACCGCTCTTCCCGCTCTATCACCCTCACCTTTCACACATTCTCACTATCATTTACCTTCTTCATGATCTGACGCATCAATAGATATCAGCTGCCCTCTTTCAGGCAGCCTCACCCATTCATCACTGTCACACCTTCATGCTGAGCCCATCACCGTCAGCTGCTGTCTTGAAATATGACTCCCTCTTCTGTCATGCTGCTGGTTAGCATCCTCCATCTCCCCGCCTCTGCTTAGTCCTCACAGATCCATCTACATCAACCTCATCTTTCATCAGCCTCAGCATTGTCATCAGCCACCACCACCAGTGTCCAGACTCTAACGGGGGGGACATTATATACCGCTGCTCAGTGCAGAGACCCCTTCGAGCTGGATCTCCCTTACGAGCCTGAGTGCCAAAGACTTTCTAATAGACTAATCATCACACATCATCTGCTGTAATGTATCATTCATTTCTTTCCTCATACTCTGTCTTCCCTGATTGAAATCTAGTCATTTGCTGTGAATCCTACCGTTAATTACAGCATTCGCAGGAGAGCCTTGTTTTCACTTTCACTGGAGCAGTTTCTGTCTGAGAATGTAAGATGAAAGTCATCAGACCCTCGTCACAATCCTCTCTCACATAGGATACAGAAAGTGGAGAAACATGCAGTCACTGGAAACGGCCTTGTATACTAATAAAAGTAGTCCAGTCTGACCACTGCTTTGTGCAGAAGCAGAAGGCCACAGTTCCCATTCTGCTGCAACAAAATAACACGACACATCTCAGGGGGGCCGCAACCTCAAAGGCACAGAGCACCAGAAAGGATTTGACGAAGCTCACTGTAATTTAATTACTACAATATAACAAACTATACATTATTCATAGTTTTGCACCCAGCTGTTCATAACGATACGTGTGTCTTTGTGTCTCTGTTATAGTTTTGCTGTTGTTTATTGTTGTTGTCATTCTTTTTGTTGTATATGACCTATTTTATTAGTTTTATTAAGTGACCTTGAGAAGGTTGCTTAAAAGAAAATGCTTTATTGTGATTATTCCTGAATACATCTTACCACACTGATTTATAGCATCGTGTTATTATTTGAGCACTGACTGACAAATCTCCTTCACAGGAGCACAAGTACGTAAAAATAATCATGATGAAATACAGATTACTGCCTCAATAGTTACTACAATGGGCCGATAATTATCTGAATGACGTAAGATTCTTTATACGGTTTTATTTCTGGTATAAAACTCACGCTATGTGCCGCATTAAACGTGCAAACCACTAAGAGGTCATTTCTCTGTACTGTGGAGAAAGTGAGCAGGAAAGTACGGGTGAGTCCCGGTGCAGAGGTTCTGGTTCTGTTTTTTTTATGGGTGAGATTGAAACAAAAGCTGATAACTGGCTATTTGCAAGTTTGGAAAGTCTAACGGAATAGAAGAGGCCAGCGGTGCTACAAATCGGTAACAGGTAGTGATTCCCAACCCGCGGTCTGGAGTAAGGGACAGAAATGAGAGCTGAGGTCGGAGTAATTGCAGAGTCGTCAGGTAGAATTAACCACAGAGCTTAGTGGCCCCCACAATTTGAGCACAAAAGCTGCTCGATGCATAAAACCTCATTTCTGAAATTCTCCTGGGATAATAGCGTGACGTTCTAGCCGAACGATTTTTCCATCACACGTTTCAGCATGTTTTTATGTTCTAGATTAGCTACACACCCAATATAAATCATATAAAGTCAAACTATTTTAAGCAATCATCCTTGTCCTACCAGACGGTAAAACATGAAAAAGCGGAAGAGCCTTCAATAGCAGCAAAGTGGCAGCCAGACACATTCGGAGCGACGCAGTAATCGAGCAGTAAATCACAGTTAAACGCCGGTCTGCTGAGGAGCTTGAAAGTCTATTTCTCTGCTGGAAACTGTAGGAATAAAAGTCATTAGGTATCAATTTTTTTTGGTTGATAGATTGTTGTCTGAACAAAATGATGGAGGGTGAATAATTACCAAAGAATAAATACAAAACGCTGACAGAATACATTTTTTGGCAGACTTAAATACCCATCACTGAGTACTCATCAGAAGTTTTGATGCTTGGAGAGACAAAAGCAGACAGTTTAGCGGCCGCCACCCACAGGTACCCAGTCTCCAAACTCTCCTAATAGACTCATTGTCAAACATCATGCGTTGTAATATATCACTCATCACCATCTTTTCTTCATCCTGTATTCTCTGATTGAAATATGAATGGATACATTTCAAAAGGAAAAAAAAAAGAAAGATGAATATGTCCAAATTCTGCAGTGTTGGTCCGGTTTGTTGTTGGGATGTCGTGCATCATCTTAGTAATACACTTTTGCCTTTCTCTCTAGTCGAACACTCGCTTCTATTTTGTTTGGAAGACAGCGTTCTCTGGACTTCATTCCCTTAGTTCATGCAGCATTACTGCACTCTCAAAGTCTGAGCTATAAGTGATCTGATAGGACCCGCCAATTTGTCACAGCCTCTGGTTTCACGACCGCACACCTAGACTACAAAATCCAATTCATTACGGGTGTCACAACAGTTTTTTATTCTTTACTGGGCGTTAGTGATACATTTCTTTGGAGGAAAACCCTGGCTTTTGAGATTAGCCTTCTTACAGCTGCAAAGGAATATTGAATTTGAGAGACTTGCATGAACCAAGTCACAGCAGTCTCCCATACACACCGCTGTCAACAAATACCTTTGTCCTCAGAGCTAGTTTGGGCTAGGATTTTATTTATTGAAGGCATCAAAGAGAGGTTTTAAGATTTGGTTCACAGGCAGAGGTGGCAAAATGGCTTTACTCAAGAATGTATTAGTGAAGTAACTTATGTGGAAAAAAAGAGCAGAAGTATTGATTCAACGTCTTCACTCAACTGTATGTGAAAAGTACAGGTTCTGAAATGTTCTCAGAAACTTTGGAAGTTTCTGAGTACAGAAAATAAGTATAAAAATGAAGAGTTGCCCCATGAAAGACATTTCTCCCAGGGGTTTTTGTCCAAATCCCACTGAAGATTATGCCATATTAATATAATATTGATATTAAGCCACTCATAGACAAACATTGTATTTAATGTGAGTGATCATTACTTGGAACAAAAACACAGGAAAAGAGGGGAAAGAGGAAATGTTGTCATTACTCTGTCTGTCTTTATGGTCCAGTGTCCTGTGTCGGTTTCTGTCTGTCTTGTCTTCTTACCTTTTTTTTTTTTTACATCTGTTGTCTTGTTTAATCCTCTGGGCATCATGTGCAGCGATGAATACACAAATGCATCGTCTCTGCTATTTAGGTAGAAATCGACTTTCGTTTCTGAAAAGAACATGAGAATGTAAAATGAAAATAACTTACTAGTTTAATGAGCCTGTTTTGAAATGGTAACTAGTCCTGTATATCCCCAAAAAAGTCCCCAATCACCTGCGCAGTACATACAATCCCCCTGATTGAACTCCTTAAATTAAATGTGAAATTATCTCCAAAAAAAAAAAAATACTCTAGTGAAATAAATAAGAGACACATCTCCCCCTGGTGCTCTATCAACATCAATCCAGTTCTTCCTCTCACCAAGGTCTATGAGGGTAAACGATTTGAAAGTTATCTACGTAAAGGATTATTTTTCTGTGTAACCACGAAGGATCTGCTGTGATGATGAAGATCTCACAAGATCCCAGACGTTTCGGGGATATAATTAGAAGAAGGTCGAGAGATTTTTTTGGAAAAAGTTTTCAGAAAAAGAATAAAAAGTAACCTCTGACAAATCTACTCTTTCACCCTACAGCAGAAAAATATTCAATGACTGGTATTGACCTGTCTTTTTTATATCACTTTGTTTTAGTCCAAATTCCTTGGTCTTATATCATTTGTAATGGCCTCTGTGTTTTACGTTTTAGTCAAGAGGTTCAGCTGTTACGGAATTAATATACGTGTATGAGACCCCAATTAAAAGAGGGAAGGAAAAAAAGGCTATTAAAGGTGTTATTTATTTGAACGGAGTCCTTGGAGGGTTCAAATGCTTCCATTGGCTTATGAAATGGACTATATGTATGAATACTGGAAAAGAATAACCGCTGAACTTGCAAACATATTTCTGTCAAATCCAAACTTGGCTGGCGTTACGAGAGCAAAGACTTTCCCAAAGCAAAGCTGCTCTGGTTATTCTAGTTTCTAACTGTTTTTGGCGGCAGTAGCTCACTGGGTAAAGCGACCATCTCCCGATCGGAAAGTAGCCTGTTCACGCCCCAGCAGGTCTTCATGGCATAGGGTCCTTGATCATACCCTGAATCCCCAGACGCCCGGGTCCCTGAAAGGTGCCGCCCACTGCGCCCTCAGGGACGGGTCAAATACAGAGAAATAATTTCACTATGTTATACTGTATGCAGTATAAATCCATCAAGTTGCATGGACAGATGTTCAGTTCCTTTGCAAACATTCTCCTATAGAAACCAGGAAATCCATACAATGCAGGGATAATAAAAGCAAAGCAAGGGCCCTTGCACTTGCGAATAGCGTCATAAGTCACTACTGCAGCCGGGAGGGCAACGTTTGCAGCTCATGTTAGAGCGGATAAGCACTCTGTCTCATGAATTCCTTATGCTTTTGCTCTTGTAGCCTGGGTTTGGAGGGCTAATAAAAATGGAGCCCGCTGCCCGCACTCTTGAGACGCAGTCTTGTTTTGTAATTCAACCCAAGCAAAGCAGAAGAGCAGAGAGCGGATGATTATTGCTTCCTGGAAAGAGAAGAAGATTTATAAAAAAAAAAAAAAAACTGACCGCATGAAGCATAAAGGAGAGATTTTTTAATCACACTCAGCTACAGAGGTGGCTTTCAGGTGAACGCTGCATGACTCACTGCGTCGGCGACTGTTGACAGCTGTATAATACAAAGCAAAATGACATACCTGCTTAAATTACAGACTCTTATTCGTGGATTTTTGTCAGTAATGGCTGTACAACTTCTTCGTGTGTCACACATACAAAAGACGGACACAGTGATCACTTGTGCCGTCGGTTCAGTACAATAACTGTGGGATAGGCTCTCTAAACGCTGTCAGAGCGATTGATTGAGGTCCAATCAAAATGGGATATAATTATGTGACTGCTAAATGACACCGTGTCGGTTCTGTAAATCTCTCTTGCGTTACCTGTGGGGAATTCCAGCAACAAAGAGAGGACGGTGTGTGTGAGTTCTGTAATTTGGATGCAAACCACATTTATTGGATGCTCGTTGGTCATATTGGATTTCTACAGTCCAGATGCTTCAGGTCCACAAATAAGATATCAGCACTTAATGACATTGTCAAATCCTGAGCGATGGAGGAGCGTCAGAGAGGATCAGCAGAATCTATGATGCTGCTGACAGAGGGATGTTTTTGGAAATCGGCCCGTCAAAATACACTCTGCAGCCCCGCTGAGGCAGTCCAAACTAGTGCCCCTCCAGCCTGTCATAAATTAGGTTTATTTCAATCAGAGAAGGTGCAGAGAGAAGAGAAGATGAAGGATTTATTACAACAGATGATGTGGAATAGGGTTAGTCTTTGCTGCTCAGGCTCTTCAGGGACTTTGTGATCCAAGGGTTTTTTGATCAGCAGCATGGAATATCACCCCCTTTCCTGATACTGGTGGTGGTGGCTGATGACCCTGCTGAGACTGAGGAATGATGATGTTCCTGGTATGAGTGGTCTTAGTGTACCAGCAGGTAGTCTTTCTCCGTTAAATTTTGCTAGATCTCCATTATGAGGAATTTTAAAGACCTTTTATAAAATGTTCTTAAAATGATTGCAATTACAAAAATAACTTTGTTTGAGTCTACATTAACATAATGATAAAGCAATTATCGAATTTTCCCTTTAGTATAGTTGTCTGTGTCTACTGTCATCATAGGTTATGACTGCTGAGGCGTACCTCAGTGCCATTGCACGCATGAATGTCAGCTTTTGTCAAAATCAAAAGATGAAATGTATAAATCAGTGATTTATAAGCCTGAGTGATCGATAGGAGTGTCACTCATGAGTAGACTCTCCTGAAGTGCTCTCATTTAGATGTAAATTAGTCTCAACCATAAAAGACAACAACCGTGGCTCGCTCTTAAGACTTGGCACACATTCTAATCCCAGAGCTTCATCCCGATGCTATTAAACTATTTGAAAGTCTACCTGTGAGGGATGCAAACTCCGAGATCCTGATCAAAACTGAAGCCATTCAAACAGATCTGAGCTGCACTACAAAGAGTATGCACAGTCCTGAGAACTGAAAATAAACAAGCTCACATTCTGGACCGATTTAAAACTAGGCCTACGCTGTCGTCCCTGACAGCAGGGGCATTTCCCCCGAAAAGGCCCCAAACCACTGCTTTTCACAAGTAATCGCTCTGTTTGAAAAAAAAGTATTTTACGTTTAAAAAAAAGAAGCTCCACCTGGTGACTAAAATATCAACTATTAGAGTAAAATATGATATATTCGAGATAAAGCTCAGAGAGATAATTCATTTGCACCAGATTTGGACTAAATCTGTCCCACAGTTGAGAAATTATGGCACAAAACTTTTGGCGATAAAGTAAATATACAAGTGTCAGAAATATACAACAACCTTTCCCAAAATCACTCCAGTTCTTCCTCTCACTAAGGTGTATGTGGGGTTAAAATTTGAAAAATTATCCAAGAAATAGTTTTTGGGTTATCGCATTAACACGAAGGAACAGCTGCAGCGATGACGCTTCCATATTATCCCAGAAAAGTCCGGGGTTATAAGTCTCAAGTGTCTTTCTTAAAAATAAATAATAATAATAATAATAAAACATTTAATTTATAATGCACTTTACATATGGATCAAATTTCAAAGTGCTACAAGGTCAAAGCAGATAAAAGCATCATTAAAAAAAATATAGTAATAATTACATATATGGGTTACGGATGAGAAGAGAATGAAAAGTTGATGAGTTGGAAGCCGGGAAAATGGGCAAGAGAAAGTATCTAAGCAACTTTGACAGGTGACAAACTGTAATGGCTAGAAGACTGGATCGGACCCCCCTCCAGAGCTCACAGGTCCGGTGGTACCTTCCAAAGTGGTCTAAGGAGGAACAGCAAATGAGCCCAAAGACAGGGTCACTGACAGAGCCTGTGGGTTGACTTGTTGTCAGATCCCATAAAAAAGCTGGTGGAACACAAATTTCTCAAACGGTTAATCTGCTGATAAAAAGGAATCTGAACTCACATTTGCACCATCGCTACATTGGAAGCTAAAAAGGGACCTGCATAATATTAGACAGGTGGTTATATTGTTATGGCTGCTCAGTGTATAATGTATATGTGTTATTTTTTGCTTCATGTTGGCACCTCTCATTCTTGCAGTAAGTATTCAGAACACAGGAAAACCAACTACACACAGGTACTCATGTCATTATCCCCCGCCACAAAGTGAAGGATGGGAAAATGGGTTCTGTCCATCAGTGTGAGCAAGAGGGGGTGTAATGTGTGTGTGTGTGTGTGTGTGTGTGTGTGTGTGTGTGTCACACTTGACTGAACTAAAGTAAACACATTTTTTTCCAAAACCATTACATGTTAGAGAATTATATATTTTTGGGTCGACTGTAGATCGGGCTTGAGATTGAGTGCCACAAAAACACATTTACTGAAGTCATGGCCTTGACTGAGATCGCGATCACTTGTGCACTACTTGAGCACGAAATGTCCTTCATGTGAACATGTCTTTATCTTTTTTAAACCAAATGAAGAGAAAAGAAGGGAAAAGCCCTTCTCCGATCGTCACATTCCTCTCTCCAGCCTCTGCAGCGGCGGCGCCATGATGGTTTTAGGTCATTGATAAAGGATGTCTCAGTTGGTAAAAGTGTCATTTGTGTGTGTGTGTGTACGTGTGTGTGTGTGTGTGTGGGGGGGTGACCTTTGAAAACATGACGGTGTGGTTAGAGTGCAGTTAATTGGTGTATAAATCACTGCTAATTGAGCTTTTTTCCCTACAAATCACAGTTTTGAATAATGAGCTCAGTGTTTTCTTCTTGGGCCCAGAGCCGGTCGGTGTGAAACATGCAGCCTTCAGGCACAAAAACAAACATTGGAAAAATCCTCACGGGCTTTCATCTTTTCCTGCGCACCGCAGACGCGACGACGGCGGTCAAACCCCATGAGGGGTTACAGGTCCTTTTGCCCCCTGGCTCTCTGCTCCAGCACAAAATGAGGAGCCGGCTGTTTGAATCTGTTACGGTCTCATATTTATAAACAGCCTGAGGATTTCTCTTGGAAGCTGAAAACACCAACATTGCATCACGCTGTGGGGTCCGTGTCTCATCCGTTCTTTCAATTATGTCAGTCAATCTGGAAAGCAAACAGTGGGTTGGAATCTGATTATGGCTGTCAACGAAGAAAATTGTTGTCTTTAGTGTCGGAGCCGGAATATTAGAAAAATCCGGATAATATCCCATATAGAGGCAGCCTGGTTGTCAATACAGCTACTATATGTTCATATCCCTAAAACAGTCTGGGATGTTATGGAATCTTCATGGCTGTAGATTATTGGTGTTAACATGATAGATGAAAAAGTTGTTATCCATATTTTTAGAATTTATACCCACAGAGACCTTAGTGGGACGAAGAACAGATGGGTTTAGGGAAAGGTCAGTTGTGGAAGGTGTGTGAGGAGCTTTATCTCGCTTATTTGGGACATCATTTCTCCATCATTAGTCCGATATAGTCCAAATATGATGCTTAGGAATCGACACCTGGAGCTCTATCTTGAATATATCACATTTTTGTCTAATAGATCATATTTCACTCACTTTGGCAGGCAAAGAAATGCAGTTTTGACTCCATCTACACATGGAACAGTATTTTGTACATGTACTATTATATTACCTGAAAATATATGGGATATTATGGAATCGTCATTGCTGCAGATCCTTCGTGTTAACGCGATAACTCAAAAACTGTTTTATGGATCATTTTATTCCCAAATAATCCTTATTGTGAGGAAGGACTGGAGTGTTTTTGGGAAATGTCAGTTGCATGATTCTGTAGGAGGAACTTTATCTCCAAAACTATTCGATATAGTTCAATATTTGAGGCGTGTGAATCAACTCAAGGATATCTGTCTTTTATATATACCACCTTTTACTCCATTAGTTAATATTTTACTCCCAAAAGGGAATTTTTTATTTTTTTGAATTAATTAAACATAGCTTCATTACCGTTAGTCTAATTTATTCCATATTAAAATCATATGAAAAGTCTGGAGCTGATCTAACTGAATTAATCATATTTTACTGTAATTTTTCATGTTTCACTGACTAGTGACTTGCAACAAATCCCGGCTTAACCTTTATCTATTATTACATTATAATAGTTCATATTTTACCCATTAGGACGAGTCAGTTTCTCATAATTAACTTAGCAACCATAAGTCCAAGTGTGTGTAAATATAGCCCATATGAATTGACTCAAAGAAACATGTCTTGTTTTATTACTGCGCTAATGAAAATAAATACAGTTAACTGTCTAGTAGTTTAATATGGACTGTCTGAGTGAGTCACATTTAATTTGAGGAGATCAATCAGGGGGATTGCTTGTACCATGCAGGGGGCTTGGGGTGTTTCAGGGACAGACCCTTGCTGTCATGAGTGACAGCATAAGCCCAGTTTTTATGTTGTGGCTCAGTTTTGGTGATTGGTGAAACACAATAAATATTTCATGAACACAAAGTCTAAACAGGGAAAATGAAAAAGTAATTTGAATGCAGGACAGAAAAAAGATTTTCCTTTCTTCTTGATAGTCTTTCTGGTTTTCTTTTTTGTGGATTTTCATCTTTTTTCCTTATTGGGCATGCATAAAGTGTCTGCAGCAGAATTCTTGCAGGAGGCCAAAGAGCGAAAAAGAAAACTAATTTCTGTGGAGAATTAGTATGAATGACCATTATTGATCTTTAATCTCCTGCTGAGTCGTGGTAACACGACCAGAAAGCCAGAACCGACTCACAGGAGGCTACAGGAGGACAAAAGACTGCTCAATACTGAATAAAGATAAAAGATAGACCCATCCAATGTCACAAGCACTTATCCTTTGTAGGGTAGCAAGGGGGGTGGAGCCTAAACCAGCTGACATTGAACAAGAGGCGGGGCACAGTCTGGACAGGTTTCATCACAGGCCACGCCCACAATAGCAGAAATGTCACATGGTTGTTGTTTGCAATACATAACTTTTTTTTTATGTTGAAGGATTTCTTTCAGAATGAAAACAAGGGAGTTTAATTGCATGAATGGAATATTAAAGGATTTTGGAGTTACTTAATTGTGTCTGGTAAAATCGGCATAACCGTGTTTAGAAAATAACACAATAAAAAATGTAATTTTAGTTTAATGTTGTAAATGTGTAAATTCAACAACTTTGTGTTCACAACGGACAACCTAAAAGTAAATGAAGCAACTTTGTATATTAAAGTCACATAAGTGAGTTTGGCACAGGCTACATTACTATGTTCAGTAAATGTTACATAAGTGTATAATGTGGTACTTAAAAAAGACATTTTGGTGACAGCATTGAGTAATAATATCTTTTTTAATCTTATTCCCCATTTATTCAAAATACAGTATTTTTTTGGGCCCGGTGATCGTAATCAGGTTCAGTAAATGTGATTTATTTATTATTCATTCCTTAGAGTGCAGAACACTCATCATGACCCCTTTGTGGAATACGTAAGTACAATAATAATAATATTACTACTTCTGTGGCGTGTTTAAATGTTAATCAATAAGGGGATTATTGCCATTATTTCTACATACAACCTTTAGATCTACTTTCTTATTTTACCAAAATTAATATAATGGTAATGTTTTGTCAATTTTTACTGCTTTGGCCACATGTTCTTATAGTCGTATCTATTTATGGCAATGTACCTCCTGAAGAGAAAAATGTAATAGTTTTACTATCCTACACATAGGGGAGGTAAATAGATGACCAAAATTACAAAAACATGTAAATGTACATACACTTATAGTGAAGAGGCTCTTGGCTGATGGCCACCATAAAGCAGAATGATAGTTTGTTTACAGAGATTTGCTTCTGTCATGGTTATTGCAACAAAGGCGGCGTACAGACCATCAAAACAGTGCGGTGTATACAGAAACGGATAGTGAGCATAACCTTAGATTAACAGTGTTATTGTCCTGTTTGGAAAACGCTGCTGCCGCGCTCTCGAACAAATACCTGATGCCTCAGGGTGAATTTGGTCTTATTTACTGAAGGCGAAGCCCAGGAGAAGTCGCCGTAGCCTTCATCAGAAGTAGCCGCGGCAGCAGAAGAGTAATTAGACTTTCCCCTGAGGGCATTTCCATTAACTGGAATTACTCAAGGGTGTCATTGCAGTCAGAGTTCAGCAGGAGGGTGAAGAAGACAAAGAAAAAAGTTGAAAAACACGTTGTTTTGTTGATCAAACCCAGGAATCACAGACAAGCAAAGGGGTTTGGTCCATGATTCCTCAAACGTTGGTCCAATTTATTCCAAATTCGGTGTATAGGAATCTTGAGGAGCTCAATCTTGCCTGTATCGTATTTTACTCTATTGGATCAAATTTTACTCACTGGGGGGATCTTTTATACAAAAACACTGTTTCTTGGGCATAACTTCCTGCCTGGTTGTCCAATTTCCTGGAAATCTGGTGCTTATGAAGACCGGGACTCTGTCTTGTATACATCTTATAGTCACGAGTCACGAGGGGAGAGTTTTTTGTCACTGTTTCTCAGACTTTACTTCATATTGAATTTGAAGCGTTCAATCAGTGGGATTGCTTGTACGACGCAGGGGATTTGGGGCTTTTTGGGATATAACCTTTCTGTCAGAGAGGACAGCTTTGGCCTAGTTGAACTTGAAGTATGGATCACTCATAAGCAGTATTCCACAAACTTACAAACTTACTTCGAACTTTACTAGTAAATTATTCTGAATCGTGCGACAGCAACTCAAATACATTTCCTTTCCGACTTCAAACATTCATTTACCATGGATCTACACAATGGATTACATTTAGATTTAGATTTAACCGAATCTAAATGAAAACTTTAAGGTAAATTTGACTACATTCATGAATATTATTGTAAATGTGACAAAAAAAAGGGACTTTTCAAAAAATTTTACGCTGCTTTTTCAAATGTTGTTTGGCACTAAATGTAGCATAGAGTTGCAGTTTAAATCAACACGTGTTACTTCACCAACGGTGTCCCATGAAGCTCAGACACCAGACAGAACAAAGACCTTTTCATTAACGCTCTAGGCAGTCGGCGGAGGGAGGTGGTGCCGGGTTGTTGGCGACTGGGGCGGCCGGAGGCTTGAGAAAACTCTGAATTTAGTTGAGTGGAGGCAGCAGATGTCAGGCTGGCAAGCAGAATTCAGTGAAGATCTGAAGGAGAAGGAGTGTGAGTGCAGGGAGAAACACACGATCAGAATCTGGGGCATGGATGCCGAGGCGACCACCGGACTTAAAAGGGAGGATCCGGTGAAGAGGGGAGTCTCTACTGGCTGTCAAAGAGGTTATGGTGGGAACGACTGCGCAATATATAAAAGTCATTTCTATTTGCATGAAGAAATGATTGTACTAACACTTTTCTTGTTGAATATATAATGTATGTATGGGTTTTTCTTAGTGAAAATGCTGGCAGATATTTCAAAAGATGACATTCACTGTCAAATATTGCTGACGTCATCACCGGTAATTGCGCTGCGTCAGCGTTCCATTTGACTGTCAAAATTCAGGCAATTAAGTGTACTTATACAGAACATTCTACATGGTGGTGGAAGCACGTTATGTGAGACAAAGCCTACGTCTCTAGTCTGACAATCTCAATGGACGCAGGAATCCAAAATGAGGAGGTTTAAGATCAATTAGTCTTTATGTTTTTTTTTCTATTTTTTAAAAAAAACACTCAAGAGAGGACTTCTTCGCCATGTGAGAAATAAATATTGTTTGGAAAATAAGGTTTTATATATTGAAATAAAACTAAATGAATAAATAACTGTGAGCAGGGAAGATCATGCCTTTTCAAATTCTTGAAAGCCTAAACAAAACAACCTGGAGAAATACAAACTAGCATGACCAGATAATGATTTCTAAACCCCCCCGATTCAAACGAATAAATTGCTGTTAGGCTGCTGCAGAGTTTGATAACGAGCTGAAATCAGACCTCATTCAGCGCGGAGAGAGGAACATTCAGGGTATGAGGTGTAATGAGGTCTGAGACATTCTTTCCACATTGCCCCACACTCAGACTTCTGGGACACCAAGAGTTGGACATAATGAGCTACACGCCAGGTGACAAACTCCAGATGGTCTCAGAATATGATTTTAGCGATCACCATGGTAGCAGTACAGGCGGATTTGAAACTACTGACATCTATTGAGCTTCATCTGTTTGAGAATGTCATTTAATTCCATGTAGATTAACTGAGAAACTGATGATTTGAAGAAGCTCTTTTTTACCTTTCACAGTAGCTGATCATTGAAAACAGAGATAAAAAAGAAATTCAGCCTTGTAGATTTGTTCAGTTTTTAAAAAGTCCAACCCATTAGATCCACCTTGACCTCAACATTATTATCTAGTTCTTCGCGAGAGCGGCTGAGAGCATCTGATTCTTGATCAAAACAATGGAGGCATCAAGTTTGGACGACAGCCTGGAGATGCAGTGAAGCCACTTCCATGGCAACTGAGCGAAGAATGTGGTGAAATTATGGTATACCTCTGAATAGTCCAGGGTATTACGGAATCATAATCGTTGCAGCCGCGTCCGACGCTGCAGATCCTTCACCATAACGCGTCAACTCAAAAACTGTTGCATGGATCTTATTCAAATTTTATGCCCACATAGACTTTAGAGTGACGAAGAACTGGGGTGATTTTAGGGAAGGTTGGTTGTATATTTCCGACACTAGGGGGAACTTTATCACCAAAAGTTTCAAACCCAAATCCGATTAAATCCAAGTTTGACGACCTTTGGCGGCACTTTGTTGTTCGGACTTGAACCACCAACTGTTGTCTACACAGGCGGGGATTTAAGCCACTGAGAAACCCGGGTGCTGATCGGCAGATATCATAGTGTACGTATAACATTCATATACTGTATAATATGTTATGTTCAAAGTTATGTTTAAACTCTGCAGGTTTGGGGTTATCGTGCTGTTATGGCCATCAGCTGGCAGTGAAATTATAAATGCAGTATTAATATCATCTAAAGTCGGGGATATCATGGACTCCTTATCGGATCCGCCGGTGCAGATTGGTCGTTTTAACGCGATAATTCTAAACTGTTCCATGGATCAGTTTCAAACTTTTTACCCTCATAAGCCTTGGTGCGAGGAAGAACTGGGTTGATTTGGGGAAAGGCTGGTTGTGTATTTTCGACACATCGGGGGAGCTTTATCTGCCAAAACTGTTCAAGCTAATAATTTCTCAACTATTGGTCCGATTTAGTCCAAATTTGGTGAATCTCGAGGACTCCACTTCAAATTTAATTCCAAATTTAATTTAAGGGAGTTAAAGCAGATGGATTACTTGTGAAATGCAGGGGACTGGCATCTTTTCAAGGATCAAACACCAGTCCTAACATAAAAGTTCTGGTGTCTGCTCAGACATTCGATGATTCACCTCCATATTAAGATTTTCATGAAGGCAGGAAATGCCACCACGCATGAGATGCTGAGTCTCATCCCGCCCCCCGAGTAGATGCCACTGATTCAAAACCCGAAGAATTTCCAAACAATTTATTTTGTGTGCTGTCCAAGTCCGAATGGCCTCATCAGTCATTCTCCTCTCAAGTCAAATCATCCTCTTACATCGCTTCCACTGTAAGAAACTTAATCAGACTGTCATTTATCCCTCTGAAGTAATATGACTTCCATTACTGGCCTGAAAGTGCTGCGTGTGCAGCTGCACCACACACTCGTATATAATGCCCATCAAACTGCTCATTAATATTGGGAAGCTATTTCCAGCTTGCCTCACGGGATTCCTGCATAAACCTACAAAGTAGAGCAACGCGTACTTTGTTCGGCAGGTGGGGTTGGAGACTGTGACCCGAGGCAGTTAAAGCACCACGGCACAAGATTTGATTTGTTATGTCAGACCACAAAAACACGGTAATCACAGCCAGAAAAAATGTTTTATTCATCGTTTTGTGCATATATTTAAAGAACTTATTCTCCCACATAGACGTCAAATGAGTACAAAGTTAATAAGTGATGATGCGTTGTTAAAAAATAAATCAAAGGAAGGGCAGGTAACAGGCAATAGCACACAAATATGAAAATCATCAACAGTCATTAATTTTTAAAACATGACAATGGTTTGAACTGCAAACCATATATTCATATATATGTATGGTAGACATTATTGAATTATCACTCGCATTGTCTCCAAATGTCTTTCCTGTTTAAAGACACAAGGGTGACACCATCTGCACAAACTTGCTGAAAAATACGGAGCCTACATCGTGGGGATACTAGAAAAATGGAAATAATTCCCATTATCGTAACAATGTTCTACCAGAGGGAGCCATGCTCGCGTTTATTGTATGCAGATTAAACAGATGGCAGGCCGTAAAAAGACCCAGCTTGACATTTTGTTTTAGAGGCTCATTTCCCTCGACACTGACTCCTGTATGGTCGCGGATGTCTTCTTTTAATGCAGCCATACGGAAACCGGAGGCTGTACAGAAGTGGGATGGCTGCAGTATGAAATGTTTTAACTGGAAAGATTAATTATGGGGAAGCCTCCGTAACACTGACTCCGTTTGTTTCTTGTTTGTGCTTCCATGTTTTACCAAATGCTTGTTCATCCTTTTTTTCTGATCAGTCTACCCCCCTCTCTCTCTTTCTCTCTCTCTCTCTCTCTCTCTCTCTCTCTCTCTCTCTCTCTCTCTCTCTCTCTCTCTCTCTCTCATTCTATCTATGTATGCTTCCTCCTGTGAGCTCATATATAGTACAGCTTTGTTTTATACACTTATACTATACATGCTCCCCCTTGGCCGTGTCATCAGTCCATATGGACTCTCATTCCATTGTTACGCTGATGACACGCAAATCTACATAAAAACTGACACATGTTCCTCCGCTGCCTCTCCATCCTCATCGTCATCGTCATCTCCCCTGTCAACTCTCCGCGCTTGTCTGGAGGAGATAAAGGTGTGGATGAAAAACAACTTTCTCCAGTTGAACAGCTCCAAAACCGAAGCTATTTTAA
>VRLP01006889.1:0-25184 GCA_009660295.1 Lophius piscatorius | reverse complement strand
CCCTCCCTGACCATCTGAGGGCTCCACAGACGACTGACACATTTAAAAAAGGACTTAAAACTTTCCTTTTTAGCAGAACCTATAACTTTAATTAACATTGCTGGTTTTTAGTCATATTTTTATATAGTTATTATTATATTTTTTATTGATGCTTTTATCTGCTTTTACTTTGTAGCACTTTGAGATTTGATCCAAATGTAAAGTGCATTATAAATTAAATGTATTATTATTATTATTATTATTATTATTATTAATTTGGACTTGATCCGAACCAACAGTATAGAAATGATGGCCCAAAAACCTTTGGACATAAATCTCCCTCTAGTGGCTGAAATATACAACCGACCTTACCTAAAATCAATCCAGTTCTTCCCCGTACCAAGTTCTATAAGGGTCTAAAGTTTGTGAATGATCTTAGAAATAGTTCTTGAGTTGTTGCATTCACAGGAAGGATCTGCGGCGGACAAGATTCCATAATATCCCAGACTTTTCCGGGTATTTAATATTCTCAGCGTCTCTCTTTTATGTATATTAAAACATCACACAGAGGCTGGACGCGTCACATATTATCTCACACTCTCATGTGTGCGTTCATTGTGTGCATTTTTAGATTTGACACATTTCCTGTTTTGTCTGGATCTCGCCAGAAAACAAGAAAAATCTTTCTTTTTTTAAAAAAAAAACAAAAAAACCAGATCTGTGTTTGTTCCCTGGAGAAAACTCTGAACAACAGGAGAGGATATGCGGTGTATTGTCTGCTCTACATATCGTGTAAATAACATCTAACCTTACATGCACACATAAATGTGGAACTCCTACATTCGCCCCATCAGAGGCAGAAAAAAAAAGAAAAAAGAAAAGCCCCACCTTTCATCCTACGTTTTCTCCAAACAGCGGAGCTTCGGCAGAACGCTGGTGAGTGTGATTATACAGAACATGCTGTGGACACGGTGTTATTATAAGCTCGTGTTCTTACGTACGTTTACAGTGTGGTCTCTGCCCGTATTTAAAGCAGAGCACAACAAAAGAACAAGAATCTGCTTATATTCTTTGGCCTGACAACAGAGACTGGGAGTGGATTACGGTCTTACCCACAGCCATTACTGTAGAACCGGTTGGGATGGGTGCGTGAGCGCGGAGGCAGGGAGGGTGACCCGTAACCGACGGTTACTTGGATTCCAGTTAGACGTGGTCTCTGATCGGGATCTCTTCAATGCTACGAGGTCACCAGCTGGTTGTTATACTATACCACACTTTAAAAAAATGTCTTGATGTTAAATTAAGTTGAATGTAACGTTGTGGTTCTTTTTTTTTGTATGGAATAATTCCATGTTTGATGGTTAAATCCGAGTGTTTGAGATTTGAACAATTACAGTAAAATATGATATAACTAAAAAATGATAGATCTCCTCCAGTCAACTTCATTCGTAACAAATTTGGAATCAATCCAACCAACCGTCTAGAAATTATGGCCGGAAAACTTTTGGAGATGAAGCTCTTCCTATTGGCGGAAATATACCACCGCCAAATCAATCCAGTTCTTCCTCGTACCAAGGTCTAGTAATAGTTTTTGAGTTTCTGCTTTCACAGGAAGGATCTGCGTCGGACACGATGGCGGCGATGACGATTCTGTACCATCCCCAACTTTCCGGGGATTTAAGTAAAAGTGGTAAAAGAAATAAATAATGACTACATGTTTGATTGATTAACGTGAACAACAGCAACAAAAAACATTTTTTCGACCAGTCAGATGATGAATGATGAATGTTTTATTCCAACAGGTGATGCGTGATAATTAGTCCGTTAGAAAGTCTTTGGCGCTCAGACTCGAAGGTTCTCTGCGAGTCTGGATACTGGTGGTGGTGGCTGATGAATCTCCTGAGGTTGATGAATGATGACAACAAAGTCGGGGGGATGAGCGTTTGCAGGTCACTCGTGTTGGGCGATGGATCCTTTTCAAATATTGTACACCCATTGACCTTAGTGTGAGGAAGAACTGGATCGATTTTCTGACACTAGGGCGAACTTTATCTCCAAAAGGCCATAATTCCACAAACATTGATCGATCCGATTTAGTGTAAAATGTGGTTTATATGAATCGACCGGAGGAGATCCTTCATGTTAATATGATATTTTACTCTAATGGTTCATATTTTACACACCGGGGGAACTTTATTTACAAATAAAAACGTTGTTTTTTCTTCCTAACCTTCGGGTTCGAGTCCAGGTTTGATTGTAAATCAGTGGAGTCGGGGAGATCTATCTTGTTAATGTCATATTTTACTGCAGTAGTTTATATTTGGCTCCCTTTGAGGAGCTTTGATTGCTTGTATGACGCAGGGGATTGGGGACAACATAGGCCTAGTTAGAGACAGCAGCTGATGGCCGGGGGTGCAAGAGGATAGTCTGAGGATAGAAACTTTCAATAGATCTCCATTAAAGTCGGAACTTTTCCAAGTGGATCAACACGAGAAAATTATATTGACTCAATAACATTAAGTTATCGCGTTATTTCGAGAAAAATGAGCATAAATATGAAAATATCTACCACCACGGTCCATAACTTTGACTTTAATTGCTGTAAAGTATTTTCTCAGTGTGGGATCTAAAGGATCCGAATACTCTTTTTTTTATTTTTGGTTTTCTATATGTGTCTAGAACAGAGTTCAAGAACCTTGTTCTATTTTTTTGGCCTGACAACAGAGACTAGGAGTGGATTACTGCCTCACCCACATCACTACAGTAACACTAGTTGGTCGGGGGGAGGGGGGGGTTCCCAACAGGAAGTGTGTTCCAGGCTTAACATAAGTGGAAATCCATCAACGTCTATATTGTAACCAGTGAGTTTTAGCCTCGTTGGAATAGTTGCCGTTAAATGAATCCATAAAAGCGCAAATTTTAACGGACTTGTTCACATTTGCAGTCAAGTTCTCCCACCCACAGCCGGAGACCTCTCCCATTGTGCCCCCCTTTTTCTTTTTTTTTCGTCACTTGCAGCCTCCCTTGTTGAAGGAAACCACGATCTGTGGTTTAAAGTGTAATTACACACTGTAGAACGCACATTGGATAATTATAGGATCACATGGACCCGTACAGTTGCAGTGTTTTCCTACATCGCGCCAAAGAAGAGCCAAATCAAATCCCATAAATCTCTCTCTCCCTTCTTCAGATGGTGGGCCGCGACTGTGGCTGGGAGAATAGTTCCTCCATGGTGTAACTACAGAGTTTCACGCACTTATGGAAACAGACCGGGTCTTTAAAGGAGGGCAAAATAGAATCGCCGAAAAATGTCATTTCTGACTCTTTTTAACTGGCTCAGAAACAGATGCTTGGATGGATTGCCTAATTATAGAGTGGATCTATCTTGATTTATTTATTTAGGATGGTTGAGGGCTGAGGCCCTGAATGAGCTTTTAATGTTCTGCGTTTGCAGGACCGGAGAGTCAGAAATAATAAGTGAGCGAGTAAACCTTGATTTAGAGAGCGCTTTCTTCTCGTGTGCAGTTCAAAGTAAGGACAGAGAAGAAACGCAGGCAGGCGGGACTGGAGTTTAGAGATTTCATAAAGGTGAGCGGAATCAATTACAAAGACCAGTGAGACCAACTCATGAAGCAAAAATCCAAAAATGTGAAAAAACACATCCGTCCAAAAAGTAGAAATAAAGCACTTCAGAGAGCGCGAGCCTCAACCAAGGACCAAAAGCCACTTCTGAACCGACTGTGTTTCTTCCTCTCTTAAACAGACATTTCCTGTTCCGCTCCTGTATAAAACATCAAAGGAACAAAGCACAACAGAACCAGTCCGGTAAGTTTGTGGAAAAACTCCCGCAGATGAGTTATCGGCAGCATCTAAATCTACTGACAACTCCGACAAACTCTCTGAGTATCTCTAAAATCCTCTGTAGCATCTCTACTCCTGCGCCTTCCACTTCAGCATCTCTGTTCAGCCCCACTGTCATGAAAGTCCGTCCTGTGGTTTTTCCATAATCTTGTTCACAGACAGACCGACGTGAAATCCTGGTGATAACTCCAACATCTAAACCTGAGAAGACGAAGGAGAGTCAGAGAGAGGGAGGGGCAAACATGAAGGTCCATCCGACGACTTAAATACAAAGAGCAGCAAAGATGACGAGAACAGGTGAGGAGAAAAGATTCAAGGAGGAGGCACACGAGGAGTCTGGACTACTTCCTGGTCCGGCGCGGGCCCCGCATCACAACTCAGGTGAAGGATGCTGCCATTTCATGAATGAGACCCAACTACTTGTGTACAAATATACAATTTTTAGGAGATACGGCCTTTTTAAAAAACACACAATTGTCCCTTTTTCTTCACATTCAGTCCATTTGTACGACTTTTACTTCCAGTCACGATCAAACGGTCCGTCCCAGCGAGAGGATCGCTGTGTTCCGACCACTGGGCCCCGCCCACCTCAGCACACATACGGAAACATCCTCCACCAGCAGCACCACCGCCGGTTGGGTTCGGCTGAATGCGGGCAGACCCACAGCTTTGGACCGGGCTGAGTCAAAGGAGCACAGCGGGAGGACGGCCAGCTCTGGCTGCCGCTGTCCTTCTCCAGGACAACTGCTGACGGGCCCAGAAACCCAACTGGGTCTGGGCCTGGGTCTGGGTCTGGGCGCGCTGAATGGTTCCCATTGATAAGGCACTTCCTGGTGGCAGCAGTTCACCGACTATAACGAGAAAAAAAAGAGAATTTCTGAAAAGGAGGAGGAAAGTTGGACCGAGTCATGTCATAGAACAGAGACGGGGGGGAGAAGAAGGAGAAGACGAGCTCATCGCTTAAGGCCAAAAACACGATGAGGACAAGAAGAAGAAGAATGGAGATGAGGATCGAAGAGACGAGGAGAAGAATTCAGATGATGGAAGCGAGAGGACGAGCCAAAGACGGCGAGCTGCTGGGATTTAAAAGGAGACGTGAAGAGACAAAAGAAGGAGTGAGACAAGGAGTGATAAGATCAGAGAGGAGAGTTAATGAGGAGGGGAGAGAGGAGATCATCAGGACTGACAGAATCCGGGAACTCGTCCACAGTCAGGCTTGGAGCTCTGAAGGTTCTGCCACATCAGTGTTTTGAGCTAAATGCTAACAAATGCAAATTAACGCCGAAGTTCAGTCGCTTAGAAAAGATCATCTGAGGCAGACGATCTCCAAAAACATCAAGATTCCTCCTGAGGTGGACGTGAACGTCAAACGAATTTCACTGAATATCGTAAACTCTCTGTAACCGCTTCGATATACTACAAATCCCAGAATGCACCGCGACAGCCGGCGTGTCAATCAGGAGCTCCAGCGCTTGTCAGATACCAGGCCAACTAGAAAAGATGCTAAGGCGGGGCTAACGATGAGGAGGAAAACATTTAAACGTTAAATAAAAAACCTATTAGCGAGTTAAAAGCGCATATTAACAAAAAGAACGCACTTTTTATTTACCTGGCGAGGTGCGTTCAGATCCTCCAGCCGTTTCGACGTGTTGTGATGTTACGTTAAAAACAGGAAAACGCATGAAGTCGCTTACGTTCAATGTGAAATACATCTGGAAGCTGTTTCCTGAGGAGCAGCTGCTCCTGGCTGCGGGAACAGAAACGAGGAGCAGCAGTCTACTTTTACTGTTTTATTCTGTAAGAATAAGCTAATTTAGCCATTTAGGGTTTTTTTGATTAACCCTTTAATGTCCTGCTCAGCTGTTCGGTTGAGTCATGAGTTCTTATTTACTTAACCTGTTTTTAATATGACGTAGTAGCAGCATGTATGCGCTAAAGAGAAAGGGGCCGAGGACGGAGCCCTGGGGGACGCCACAGGTTAAAGGGGCCACCGAGGAGGAGGTATTTACTATGATCAGGGAGAAAGTCCAGTTCCATGTGGAACCAGTTTTTGGTGGATTACAGCATGTGAGGAATAACTAAACAGAATTCTGTTACTCCATAAAAACAAAAATATCAAATAACAGTTCAACAGTTTTCTAAAATCATTCTTTAGCAAAAGGTTGAACTAATCAAAATAATTTTATTTTTATTTTTTACTGTTTAAAAACAGGCTTGACAAAACTATTTTATGGTAAATTAAGACTTTCTAAAAACACTCAGACGACAGACGCCCGTCATCCGATAAAAAAAAACATCACATTTCTGACGCTTCTGGGCTCGCGACACAGCCGGTCCGATTTGACACGTTAGTGGATTGGGACACCAGAACCGACTGGATCCCCGCTGATGTAAACAGCTGACCCAGAATCGTCAATCAGAATGAAGACATGATCCCCGGCCGTGATGAGGGTGGCCGTGAGATGAGGAAGAGCAGCTGATAGAGGAGCTGCGATGACAGCTGAGGAGGAGTGAGCGAGCGAGGAGAGAGGAGAGAGGAGAGGTGGTGAGGTGGTGAGGTGAGACTTCCTGACCCAACTATGGAAACAACTTCATCGCAATCCATCAACTCCCAGCCGGTCTGTAAAAAACTCTATCAGGACCCGACCAGCGTCTGTTGAGACGCTTCAGTCCGGAACAAAACTGTGGACCCGCTTACCGAAGTCGCCCCTACAGCAAAGGTAAATCCCCCAATCCCCTGCGTTGTACAAGAAATCCCCCTGATTGAACTCCTGTAGTTATATCGGAAAAACAGTATTTTTCATGTAAAAGAGCTCCCCCTGGTGAGTAAAACACGAACCAACAGATTAAAATATTATAAACCGCAAGAAGGATCTCCTCGAGTCGATTCACATGCTCAGAAAATTTGGACAGAATCAGAACCAGCGGCCCGAGAATAAATTAAGGCCCCCCCTAGTGGCAGAAATATGAAACCAGACCCACAATGCACTGTTCATGATTTTCTAGCTGCTCAGGTGTTCATCAGGAAGAGGAGTGTGAAAGAGATTAAACCTTGCACTCCTGTGAGCTGGTGAGCTCCGTTACAGATTAGCGTAGAAAAGGAAGGCGTGACACAAATAGAAAAAATAAGAAAAAACTTATGGAGATATACCGCCCCCTTGTGTCGGAAATATTCAGCCGACCTTTCCCAATGTCAATCCGGTTCTTCCACGTACTAAGACCAAAGTGGGCATCCAGTTTGAGAATGATCCATGAAATAGTTTTTGAGTTATGTCCGGAAAACAGCGTTTTTGTAAAAAAACAGGAGGGTGAAATATGAACTATTAGAGTAATAGAGTAAAATACGATATTTTTTAAGATAAATCTCCTCAAACTGATTCATATTCATCATTTGGACTAAATGGGACCAACAGTTGTAAAGCTGTGGCCTTTTGGAGATAAAGCTCCCCCTAGTGGCGGAAATATGCAACCGACTTTCCCCAAAAATCAATCCTCCTCTTCTTCACACTAAAGTCTATGGAGGTCTTACATTTTGAAGCGTTTATGAGCTTTTTTTTTTCACGTTAACATGAATGATCTGTGGCGGCGGCGGCGGCGGCGGATATTGCGATGACGATTCCATAAAATCCCGACTTTTCTGCGATCTAAATAAGGAAAAACCGTTGGAAGCACGTAAAAACGATCGCCTGACGTCCTTCAACCTTCCATTTTCTCCGTCATTATCTTCCCTTTCTTCTCCTTATCGTTCTTTTCCTTCCTCCTTTCTCTCTGTCGACTGCGAACAATTATCACATCTGGAACGTTCCCGCCCGCTGTCCTCGCTCCCGTACCAACAAACATGCACCACCTGCTCCACCTTTTCATCTGACCAGACGCGACCGGGTCACGATTACCCCGGGCATCTGGAAGCCGTTGTCCTCAACCGATGAAGAAAGCTTCCAGTGATCTTCGAGCAAAACATACAAAGAAGTAAGAGTTTTCTGGGCCGGTTCTGTTTATCAGCGGCTGTTAGAAGTCCGGAGACCAAAGCCGGAGCCGCTCTTCTGTGTTGCGTCAGATTTGTTTCTGCTAAAGATGTTTTTTTCTTTTTATTTATTCATGTCTGGGAAAGAAAGAGCGCAGCACATTTCCTATTCTGGGTTATTTGTTTCTCTTGTATACAAACGCTTCATGCGGTACCGAAAAGATCGGGCTACAAAATTCAAGTCAGACGCAAACATTTCTAGGGGGGACACAAGTCTCGTCAGAGAACAGAACCGGGGGGGGGGGTGGTGAGGTCACATTTCCACAACAGTGGCAGCAGTTTGAGTCGATCCGTAGTTTCCTCTGCAAAATGTAACCATTAGTGATAAAAGACGCTGAAAACGGCCGGGATAGAAGTTCTTCACGGTGGAGGCCCGTTTCCTCCGGTGCTGAGATGAATAGGGAAAAACTCCAACGTGAAGTGGGTCACAGAACGGTTCCGGAGCGAGACCGGAGGAGCCAGTTCAGGCGGTGTAACGTCGGATTTCTGTTTATTTTCAGGCCCATCCAGCCAGGAGGAGAACCGGGGGTCGACCCAGAACTCGCTGGGGGGGATTATATATTTCATCTATCCTGGGAACGCCTGGATGAGCTGGAGAGCATCGCCGGGGAGATGGACGTCTGGAATTCCCTCCTTTGACCTGCTGCCACAACGCTTTACTCGAGAAAAACATTTCCCCACAGCCCTCTACCCTCCACCGCCCTCATTCACGGAACACAGTGGAAACTATAAAAACAGGATCGTACAATAAAAACAATTTAAAAACAAACACATGCACACACACTCAATCCCGCCCATGACCATCCACCCACCAAACATCAAAGCATACACTACATATAAAAACAAGGTATACAATAAAAACAATTTAAAAACAATCACCCTCACTGCCCACACACACACACACAAACAAACACACACACACACAAACCCATGACCATCCACCCACATAGCAGAAATGAACCACACATCAAAGCATCCACTACATATAAAAACAGGATACACAATAAAAATAATTCTTTTTAAAAATACCCTTCTCCCCACACACACACACACACACACACACACACACACCCATTAACATCCACAAATCAAAGCATAAACTCTATATATAAATATATATATAAATAATAAATGTGATGGGATCACAGTACAAATTAAAAGAAATGGCCGCACATTTTGTCTAATCTTATGTCTCTGTTGTTTAATTCGATAAAACCGTTTTCTTTCAGTGGGTCATTTTTAAATATTTGTGTAGTCGTCCCCTGAATTAAAAACAACGGCGTTGCAGGAAGTTTGGTTTCGAAAGTGTGGGAAAAAACGGCGCTCTGCTCTCCGTTCACGGGCAGAAATAGGATCCGGGCTTGTTAATGAGATGAAATATGGAGTGGAGCGTCACAGCCCGAGTGTTCCAGCTTGTTGTTCCAACATTTAATCACTCCCGTGGTGAACTGAGGAGAGGGCTGTGGGTGTTTTTCAGTGGGTGCCTCCTTCAGTGAAAGGCCCACTCCATATCTCCCCCACTGTTTGCGCTGAATTGCTTTTTGAATAATTCCATTCCTGATTTCTTATGGCTGTTAGCGCCTCGCTGTTCATCTCTATCAGAGGGGCGAGAGAGGAGAGAAAGTCTCCGTTTTGTCCAAACTCAAACACTCAAACAAACCCCGATGCTGAACATGTCCGCTCCTCGCCGTCTACCGCGGCGTCCTGTCTGCCGTCTCCTGCAATAAAATAAAACTCTCCGCTGCTACAACGACAACAGCTTCCTTTCTCACGTTTTGTGCGGGAGAGGAAAGATGTATTTTTTTCATAGATTAAGCGAATATGAGGAGAGAGGTGAGGGGGACTGTTGCCTAGCGACCGGCGGCGCTGACAGATGCGTTGTAGGGATGGGATGTTGAGCTCATCTCATCCCATTTTTTCCCACTCCTTTAAATTTCCTTTGGGGCCAGCGGCTGTAGAGATATGTGTTTTTCTCCAACAGCGATGTCTTTGTCTCTCAGTCAAGGACTAAAAATACCTAAAAAAATTGTTACCAGACTTTTTTTTCCTCTTTCTTTAACACTTTAATGTCCTCACAGTGAAAAGAAAATGTTGAAAAAATGTATTCCTTGCATATTTTACTCCTTTCCTGCGGTGTCCCCCAGGGCACCGTCCTTGGCCCCTTGCTCTTTAGCATATACATGCTACCACTGGGTCCTGTTAGAAAAGACAGCTTCAGTCATCCAGCACACAAATTTCAGTCTGAAATAGAGACTCAATACGTCGTCTACCAAAGAGTTAAGCAGGACATTAAAGGGATAAAGCCATAATATCCCGACTTTTCTGCGATCTAAATAAGGAAAAACAGTTGGTTTTCCCAAATTCAATCCAGTTCTTCCTCGCACTAACGTCTATGGTGGTAGAAAATTTGAAAATGATCCATGAAATGGTTTTTGAGTTACGTCCAGAAAAACAGTGTTTTTCATGAAAAGAAATAAACATGGTTATTATACTGACCTCATAGAATGAGTAAAATAGACTAAAATATGAAAATCGACTCGGTAGATCTCCTCGAGTCGATCTCCTCGAGTCGATTCATAGTCACTAAATTCGGACCAAATCGGACCACGGTTGAGAACCTATGAGATAAAGCTCCCCCTACTGTTGGAAATAAACCAGTGATGGATGAGGCGGCGGTGGCGATGATTCCATTACATCTTTGGAGATATTTTGGAGATCTTTTGGAGATATTTTGGAGATATTTTGGAGATATTTTGGCGATATAAAGATATAAACGTGACGAGAGTAGAAAGAGCCAGAAGGTCCTTTTCACACTTATAATTCTTTTTAATGGAAATGTTCTTTAATGTTTCGGTTAGTTAAGGAAGAGCCGACTTAACCATAGAATGATGTTAGATATATAACTCAAAAGCTTCATCATGGATCCTTTTCAAATTTAAGGCCCACATAGATTTCAGTGTGAGGAAGAACTGGATTGATTTCGGGAAAGGTCAGATGTATATTTCTGCCCCTAGGGGGGGCTTAACTGCAATATTCTCAGGCCATAACTCAACATTTAGTCCAAACCTGGTGCCTATGATTCGAGTCGAATCATCATCTCTTCTCCTCATGTCCTCATCCTCTTCTCCTCGTGTTCTCATCCTCTTCTCCTCGTGTTCTCATCCTCTTCTCCTCGTGTTCTCATCCTCTTCATCCTCTTCTCCTCATGTCCTCATCCTCTTCTCCTCGTGTTCTCATCCTCTTCATCCTCTTCTCCTCATGTCCTCATCCTCTTCTCCTCATGTTCTCATCCTCTTCATCCTCTTCTCTTCATGTTCTCATCCTCTTCTCCTCATGTTCTCATCCTCTTCATCCTCTTCTCTTCATGTTCTCATCCTCTTCATCCTCTTCATCCTCTTCATCCTCTTCATCCTCTTCTCCTCATGTCCTCATCCTCTTCTCCTCAGGTTCTCATCCTCTTCATCCTCATGTCCTCATCCTCTCCTCCTCATGTCCTCATCCTCTTCATCCTCGTCCTCATCCTCGCCTCCTCATGTCCTCATCCTCTTCTCCTCATGTCCTCCTCCTCTTCTCCTCATGTCCTCCTCCTCTCCTCCTCCCCACAGGGATAAGTGCTGGGATGAGACAGACACTTTAACTTTCCGTCTGTGACTCACAGAAAACGTCGTTCAGGAATAAGAATCTTCACATTAACTTCTGTGGAGAGATAGTGAGGGTCTCCCTCGGGTGCAAAGCAGGTGATAATGGGATGTTAAAAGTCTTAATCACCCTTGTTTGAACTCCAGAGTCCCACCCGCAGATGTAGAGGAGAGGTTTTGGAGGAGCAGAGGGGCATTAGGAGGAAGAGGAGGAAGAGGAGGACGAGGAGGTGGAGGTGGAGGAGGAGGACGAGGAGGTGGAGGGTAGGCGTTAAAAAATGCAGGAGAGGAGAAAAGACTGCGGGTCAGCTTGATTGCCTTTCATGATTGTTCTCTCGCTTTCATCTGCTGCTTCAGCCGGAGGACAGAGGATGAGGAGGGTGAGGAGGGTGAGGAGGTTGAGGACAGTGAGGAGGAGGATTGACGCAATGAATTCACATAGAGGAAGGTGCAGCGGAATTAAATCAATGTTAAAGCTTCTTTTTTTTTCATGCTTAGGACGTATTTGACATTGTGTCCCAAACACTGTAAAAACATTTATTATTAATATACAGTAAAATAGCAGCAGCTGACGTTGACAGTAAAAACATCTTAAAAATAAGATGACGGTAAACTAACATGTAATAACAGATATAATGTAAACCTCTTTTAACGAGGACATTAAATAAACTCACGGTCAATTTTAATGCGGTAAAAAGTAAAAAAGGGATTTTCTCGCTAAAAGGCTAAAGGCTGTTTTACGGTAAAATTTAATGTTCATACAAGCAAAAACTAGTTTAGACTTTAAAGGTAATTACATTCTCAATTTATTAAAAGTTAATATTTTTTCTGTTTTCAAGACACTCTGGCCCTCAAACACAAAATCACGATTTGTTTCTTGATTTAACGGTAATTCACTGAATCGACTACCGTTTTGAATTTTACCGTTATCGTTTGACAGTTTTCGTGAAATTTTTACACGAAATGTTTCAATTACGCCCGAGTTTATCATCTGTTTATTGTATTATATATTATCATTTATGTAAACAAAAAAGAACAACAACAGAAAAATACCGTAAAGTCCCAAGCGGGTAATTACTGTTATTTTATCTAATTTACAGATTGTGTTGGTATAATGGCCGAATTTTACCGTAACTTAGATGTTTATAATAATGAGTTTATTTTGCGTTAAATATATTGTTGTTTTTATTATTTACGTTACAGTCTGAATTTACAGTAATTTACTTTCGGTTTATGTAAACAGGTTTACAGTAAACCTTTATTCTTCCGTTGCATTATTTTACTGTAATGTAATCTGCATGAACATCGCATCTTTTACGGTAAATTTCTGGTAACCACAGCTGCCGTTATTATTATTTTACAGTAAAATACACCAAAAACTTTGTATAGTGTAAATTTTTTATTTTTTTATTTTTTCCGTCCCAGCAGCAGTTAGAACGTTTCAAAGATGATGGGACTGACCCTCACATCACCCTGAGACCCCCGAAACAGGCTCCTTTTATTACAGCTTTACGGTAGCTGCTGGCATCCGGCGCTGTCGGGGCTGTAAGGTGGTTGGGGGGGGGGGTCTGACAGGGGGCACAGCTGGGCAGCTGTTAGGGAGACCCTCAGGTCCCTCAGGTCCTTCATAAATACAGCTTCTCATGCAACACCCTCTCAAAGTCCTCCAAGAGCTGAAGAGGAGGACGAGTGCCCCGTAAACAAAACCTCCCGGTCCAGCCTGATCCGGCTTGTTTACGGTACGCAGAAGTAAACTTTACCTCCGTTTGTCTCCTCTGTTACTTCCTGCTGTCAGCGCCGTTGGTCAGGTTGTTTTCTGTCCGACACAAAACCCAAATTCCCAAAGGTTTGGCAATTGTATAAACCAATGTAAATTCTATTGTCGGGGTTTGGGTTGCAAACAAACAACTGTATGGTTCTGGAGTCCATGAGAAAAGACCCGTCATAGAGTTAGACAAGGAGGTGTTTGAAGTGGTCCACGCTCCTCCGGGCTTTTGAATGACTGAGCCGCTGAAGGAACCCAATCCAAGCAATGAGGTAATCTGATTACTTTAGCTTCATCATGCCGTCGTTTTGCTCATATCTCAAAAGTCTACTTTTCTTAAGACCACCTTATTTTCCGCTTTTTCAGAAAAACCCAAAACCCATGTATTAGGAAATAATTCCTGATTATTATTCCTAAGTAACTCTCTCTCTCAAACCTTCCATGCTCTCTCTCTCCTTCTCTCTCTTTAGCTCTCTCTCTCTCTCTCTCTTCCAACCCAACCGGTCACAGCGTTGGCCGTCCACCCTGAGTCGGGCCCTGCTCAAAGGTTTCTGCCTGTTAAAGGGCAGTTTTCCTTTTCCCGACACTTGACGGAAGTGCCAAGTAAAGGAAAACTGCCCTTTAACAGGCAGAAACCTTTGAGCAGGGTTTGTCGGGTCTCTGTAGGATAATGAAGAAAGAATTCTATCTATCGGAAAGTACCTTGAGAAAATATGTGTACATGAATAAAATTTGATTATATTTGATTTGCTCATCCGACATTAATATTCATAACTATGTTTTTATAGTGTATAACTAGCTGAAAATGAAAATGTTTGTATCAACGCGGCCATTCTTGGTACACTTCCTGTTATTCATCTGCCAGGCCTTTTGTAAAACATGGCGTGTACGCTGAGCATGAAAAAGTACTCATCTATGTATCCTGCTCAAATACTAGTTGCTGGATATTCTTCCGGTCGCTCCTCCGAATCAGCTGTCACATCTGTTCAGCCATCATTTAAGTCTGCTGTCCTCACTGATGTCAGCTGTCATGGCTGGACATCAGGGGGGGACGCTCCTCCCGGAGGACGGTTTTTCAGAGGCAAGAAGGAGATCAAAATATTTTAAAAAAAAAAGAAAGAGTAGTTGGTTTAAATAAATCATTATGATAAAAATGTGGAATATTTTTTCACGTCTCCTTTGGAAAAAAATCCACGATTGAAATTGGGGATGATGCTTCAACAGCGACGCCTACAGGGGCGGCAGGGTGAAAGGCAGTCTGTGTGAAGTGGAGAGCAGAGGAAGGCAGACTTCACTCTCCAAGGGAAGGATGTCCTCCCTAACCAATCAACAGCCAGAACACAATAATGACATGAGTTTTCTCTTCAGTTCTCCGCCACTGTGAGGCGCTAGAGTGTGACGCACTGGAAGTAAAGGAGAGAATGATTCATCGACAACTACTCTCAAATATTAACAAAAAAGAATATATATTCTACTTGGACAACGCGTCCAAATAAAATTAATTTGTTCAGTTTTAGCATTTAGCTTGTTAGCCTAGCAGTTACTTTGAAGCCATGAAAAACTTACCAGCGAAGATGGATTATTTGTGGGGTTATTTTTGAGTGTTTGTGTAGTTTCAAAGTAAAAGCATGGTTTATGACCCATGCTTTTACTTTGAAACTACGACATGATAGAACATGCAGGTTATGTTGCGTAACATGAGGAGGAAATCTCGTACTTTATTTTCTCCTCAAAGCACAGCAAACACCGGCCAATTGAGCTTTCGCTGTATTCCTTCAAAATAAGAGCGCTTAACTTAAACTTAATCTTAACAGGAAACATAAAATTAGAGAATGTGAATTTAAACAGTAGTTCGGTTACAGGTGAGAAGGATGTTTAACGTTTGTTGTAAAAACACGTATCTGATCGATGAATATCAGGAATAAAAACCTCCTTGTAGTTAAAGAAAGCCCAGAACCAAATATCTCCATCCTCCCGGATTTTTAAACTCACCAGCCGCCATTGTTGTAGAACCAGTCAACCAATCAGAGCTCAGTATCCAGGATTAAGAATTGAGATGTACTCTTCCTCGACAGCCAACTAGAGACCCCGCCATCCCCGTGAGAGGGAGGCAGCTGGGGGGAGGTTGCTGAAAGTCCAACTATAACCGGTGCCATTTCTTTAATCGGTGTGAAAACTGCTCGCGGCACAACTGCCGCTCACGATCGCAAAATAAGAACGCGAGGCTGCAGCAACATTACGTAGCTCCATTTGAATGAAAATGGCTGGAAGCCCAAACAGATTCCTGGGGGGCACAGTTGGACTATGTGTGGTCCGCTGGGCAGGAGCCTCTCTGATTCCTGCGCCTCTTCAGGGGAAGTGGGAAAAGTCTAAGACTGTCAAACCAGAACCGAGTCACTTTGTGAAGTTTTCCTGTCAGCTGCTTTGTTGTTGTTGTTGGCAGCTGGAACAAATGGGCAACGAGGCTGAGTGGATCACATGTCCGTCAGTGACATCACTCGCCACCGCCCCTCCAAAGTAAAACTCACTTACGGAAGATGTGCTTTTACTCCACTAGAACCAAACCCAGCAGTCATTTCTTTACGACGAATCGTTTAGGCTGTCAAAGAAATCATTCTTGTTTGCCCAGAACTTGCGGAGGACACGATAGCAGAACCAGACCCCAACAGCAAGTCCACACCCCCAAAAAGTCCCCAATCCCCTGTGTTGTACAAACAATCCCCTTGATTGAATTCCTCCGACTAAACGTGAAGTTATGGCCACAGTATATTTTATAAAAAGTCATTTTTTTTAAAAAGCTCCCTGCAAGGAGAAGAATATTAACTATATATTTATATATATATAATATTATAAACACCAGATGGGAGAATTTGAGTCGATTCATATGAACCAAATTTGGACTAAATCAGACGAACGATTGAGAAGTTATGGCGATAAAGCTCCCCCTAGTGTCAGAAATATACAACCGATCATTCCCAAACTCCATCCAGTTCTTCCTCACACTAAGGTCTACGGGGTATAAAACTCGTCCATGAAATCGTTTTTTTTCTTATGTCTGGAGAACAGAAACACATATTCACCATATTTGGACTAAATTCGTCCGGCTGTTGAAAAGTAATGGCGACAAAACTTTTGAAATCTCTCAAATCTCAAAATCAATCCAGTTCTACCTCACACTAAGGTCTATGCGGGTATGAAATTTGAAAATGAAGTTTTTGAGGAGGTTATTGCGGTGGTGAAAGGAACTGTGAAGACCCGACTCGTGAAACCTTAGAAAGTTAAACTAGTGAACCAGCGATGCTACAATGTGGAACAAATAACAATATTTGTTATTTTACTAATAGTTTTACCACGTAGTTAAGTGAATATCATTTCAAACATTATCTGTCATCGCTGGAGAGACTATTCGACGCGATCCTCGACGATGACATCATTTTGATACACTGAGTACTTTTCACTTTGCTGCTTAAACTTTAATATCTTTTCATTTAAGTGAAGTTTTGAATGCAGGCAGGAAGAAACTGTAAATTTTATGACATGCAATTCTTAAAAGGCGGCGGCGGCGGCGGCGGCGGCGGCAGCGGCGGTAGGAGGGATAAAAGACACAACGCCGCGAGAACGTAAGCGTGCGGATGAGCAGGAGATAAGGGGAAAGGAGAGAGGAGGAAGGAAGGAAGGAGGAAGCGGAGATTATGCTTATGAAGCGACCTCATTATGTAACCTTATCGGACCGCATTACAATCACGGCCATTCCAGGAATTTCTCATGGGGTTCGCATGGAGTAAAATGGCATCCGTTGTTTTCCTGGCAGGGCAGCTGTTGCCCCCCGCTCGGCCCTCGCGGCCGCTGAGGATTGTGGCCCCCGATGAGGCACAACATTGTTGAGGGAGCACAAGTGCAGCAAAATGCAATACCCCAAGAATGTAAACCTCCGACCCCCACCCCTCGGTGCTGTTCTTACAATTATCACACTCCCATGTTCATCACAGATATGAGTTCTGGGGGGGGGGGGTCTCTCCGACATAACTCTAGAGTGAGATATAGATGGCCCTTCCAGGAACCGTTGGGCCGTTAACGTGGATTCTGGTTAATCAAGTTCTCAGGATACTCTAAGAAATAAAACATCACATTTACATAACTGTGTTTTTTTATCCAACCGGAGCAACAAAAACCTCGTTGATGTATTTGATAATAAACTAATCCTTATTAAATATTTTTAATTAAATGTCGCCCAAAGACCCAAAGTACTTTACCGAACAAGTGCATGTTTTCAATCACGGAACATTATTATGGGTAATACTGCTAAAAAAAAACACATTTTGTTATTACGATAAGGGAATTAAAGTCCCTTCTTTTCATCGTGAAAGATGCGACTATTTAGTTCTTTCATTGTAAAAGTCATCCACGCTGCATGAACTAAACGCAGTTATGTTGAATATACTAATAACACTTGTGTTATTACGTCTTTAAGGCAATGAAGCTTCATTTCTAACTGTCTAACTGTCAATTTGAGTGAAATTCCGTCGTGACCTCCGGGACGTGACATCATATTAACAATATCGCGATAGGGCGATTTTGGATTTTGGATTTTTTTCACATCTTTTTCTGTCCCGTGTTAAAAAGTATCTCAAAGTAAAAGTCGACTTTAGTGTCAATCACGTCATACGTTTCAGGAATTCAGTGTGAGCCAAACTGTATTTCTACAATATGCTACAACGTAAAAGCATCAATAAAAAATATAATAATAATTATATAAAAACATGACCGAAAAGCAGCAATGTTAATTTAAAGTTATAGGTTCTGCTAAAAAGGAAAGTTTTAAGTCCTTTTTTAAATGTGTCAGTCGTCTGTGGAGCCCTCAGATGGTCAGGGAGGGCATTCCACAGAGGAGGGGCAGCAGAACAGAAGGCCCGATCACCCGTGGTGCTAGAAACTGTGGAGGTGAACAGAGGATCTGGGGAAAGGGAACGGCCGAAAAAGACAGAAAAGAAGATATTCTAACAACCAAACGTGGTTGTTGCTGATTTGAAACGTCGCCGGTCTCTTTAAACGTCTTCATTATTGATCGAAATGTTGAAACTGAAATTCAGAGTTTAATCAGAACCGTGTAAATACAACGTCATGAAACACAAATGTAGACAGTTATGTTCTTATTTGAAAGGTTATCAGGACTCCTTAATGTTTAACAACAACATTTGTATCCAAAGGTGTAAAAAGTGTCACTTTTTACCGCCATAACTTCCACATCTCTACGTCTTCTTGTTTCTGTCATAGTCACATACTCCAAAAATGGATGTATTTAACAGGTTAAGGTGAAGCCCGTGGCCATGGGGCCACATTTATGCTGCTTTATTCTGCCATAATTAATCGGACTCATTATCTCGACTGTCCTCAAACACAGTTTATCCAAATTGCTTGTATACTATAATCTTTATATTAGTTTTCTACGCCACAAGTTTTATGTGTTTTTCCGTGCTATTGTGGGTTTCTATAGCGAAACTTTGCATAGATGGGACTTCTAAACACACCGTAAGGCCCTTATACATATCCTCGTATGAAACCCATAGCATGCTATTAGCGAGTCATTAGTGAAAGAAAGAATAATGACCTCTAACTTTAACTCGCTACATCAGTAATTTCCCAATTGACTGTGTAAACAAAGGCGAACCTATTATTTCGCCAGAAGTGATTCATGAGTGGGGGAAGAGAGCATTAATGGGTGAAGTCAGAGAGAACAAGCTCAATACAAGGCGCCGCCAATGTTCCCTCAGCCTCCACATTTATCAGCTTGTACTTTCATCCGTTGAGATTTTTCTCTCCAGGCGGGATTCTACTTCAGGATTGTTGGTTTCGGGAAACAGTGGCGAAATATGGCAGAGAAGACACAAGCAGATCATGAAAGGAGTGAGACTCTGTTGGTGTCGTTTCACCTCTGTGAAGACAGCGGAGGTAGTAACAGAGCTGAATCAGGCACCAGAGACCAACAACCATCACACTCGTACTCACACCTACTTAAGTTACGGTCACGATGTTTCATGTATTAAGACTGTTCGAAGGTGGAGTACCCCGAGACTAAACAGAAGAACACAGATGGTCCCAAAACCAGAGGTGGATTTGAACCCGGAACTGTCCTACCTACTAAACTGAAAATCCCTGGGGTCCTTGAGCGAGACCCTGTCCCCCAACTTTGTCTCAGGCACTTTGAACGAGGAGTTAAAATTGTTGCCTTGTGTGAAGTCGATAACTGTAAAATAAAATAAATAGCAGCTAGTAGCCGTTAGCAGATAATTCAAAGAAGAAGAAAGGTCTGCCGAAAATGTCGGATTTTTTTGAAATTATGGAAATATGTCGCAAGAGCCACAGCACAGCGTAAGTGTTTCTAGAGGACACTTAACAGGGACGCACGCATCTGATCATGTTTGCCTTTGTCGGAACATTTGGGACCCATGTTCGCAATTTCACCAAAATGATGATGAGACGATGAAGGAGATTCAGAAAAAGGCGCCTAATCGTAAAGAAAATGTTGCATGAAAAAAAAAAGTTTTCGTAAAGAAAAGTCCTTTTTCCGGATGAGTTTTCATTCCTTTACAAGGAGGTCGGCGACGTCCTTTCATGGACGCCTTTCCGATATCCAGTCGCTATCGGAATGTTCCGGCTGAGTATTTTTCAGCGACGCATTTTAAATATGGAGATTTCAAAACCGTAGCGCTCTACATCGGAGACATCGATTACTCATCGCAACTTTGAAAGAGTTGAATAGTTGGACGGTTAGATGGACGAAAAGTCACTTCCTGTCCACACAGATCGTAAGTCATGTAAACAGGCGGCCGACATTGTAATTCCTAAAGGTTTAATTCTGATAGGAGAAGAGGGTCCGGTTTAAACCCAGCTAGTACGCGATCTTTGGAGCGTCTTACCCTCCAAGCATGAGATCGGCTTCCACATAAGAGGGAAGAAAAACCCCCGTTTTTGGAACGATATTCCGTCACGCATGTGGAAAAAGTCACACTAGACGCCGACGATGCCGTGTTATACAACGGGTTTCTTGTTTGTGGAGTAGCAGCTCTCTCTTTAACATAAAATCACGTCGGTCACTCAAAAAAAACCCTGAGCACTTCCTCCTCCGCCGGCTCTCTGGGATATCACAGCCAGAGAGCCGCCACAAAAACACTGGACATGAGATCTGAACATATCCCACCATCCAAACCCCCACCCGCCCAAAAAGTCACAGCTAATCCTCCCCCTGCAGCCCCGTGTCAGCTGTCTGCACCCCCTTCCAGCTGTCCTCCTAATGATATACCTAATGAGACATCTGGGGGGTCTCTCTCACACTGAGGCAGTATGAGCTAACCAGAAGGGCAGTGCTGGGAAGCACCAAGGCAGGGAAGGGCTGGGGGTCGGGGGGGTGGGGGCTACATCAACTTTCCCATATGTCCCAGTATAGCTTTCCTCCTTGTCCTTTCATAACATTTCATCAACAGCTCCTTGAGGTTCTTGACCTGCGGTGGCACAAATCCACCGAGGGGAGATGGAGCCGCGGGCGATACGAAGCCAAAGTGTCGGCGGTTATCCGTGAAATCGACCAATATTCCAGATTCATAAATGGCCGCGTACTTGAAAGGATAAGCCGGAGCGACTCAATCATATCTCTTCAAGTTGTTCTGCATAATGTCATGGCAAATAACTTAAGCCTCTGGCTTTAATTCTTATTTCATCTCAAGTCTCACATTCGCCCCTGTGAGTATTTCCAGTCGGGCGCACCGAGGGAATAAATCTACTGTAGTTGGTGATTCATGCTGCTGTTGGTTGGTGGCGGGGGGAGTATTCAGGGCCGCTGCTGAAGTGAATGTGCTTGTACCGCACTGTAAAACAAAAATAATAATAATAATAATAATAATAATAATGGTAAGACTTGCATTGAAATTGTTACTTAACCAATAAGAACCCAGAGGATAAAAAAAAAGAACCCACAGCAGAATCAACAGATTATTCAGCACCTATAGTTGTTTTTTACAGCATATATACTGGAAAACTAAAAGAAATACACTTGAGAAGGTTTAATATACTTAAAGACTGACGCCTGGTTCAGACTAGGATGGTATTTGGTATTTTGATGAAGTAAGATGAATGATTTATGACAACAGATGATGTGTGATAATGAGTCCAGTGGAAAGTCTTTGGTGCTCAGACTCTACGGGGGGGTTGTGATCAAAGGGTCTCCGCCCTGAGCGGCAGCATGGAATACCCCCCCCTTTGGAGTCTGGATACAGGTGGTGGTGGCTGATGACTCTGCTGAGGCTGATGGATCTCTGAGGACTAGGTGGAGATGGGGAGTTGGAGTTGAACCAGCAGCGTGGAAGAACTAGATGAATGGAGGGAGTCATATTTCTAGGCAGCAGTTGATGATGATGATGATGATGATGATGAGGTGTGACAGTGATTGGTGGATGAGGTCACCTGAGTGAGTGAAGATGATATCAATCAATGCCCCAGACCGGGAAACAGGGAATTAAGAGAAGTGAGAAGTGAGGCTGATAGCGTGGAATCAGCAGTACTGTGGCCCGAGTGTGCAAGAGGATAGACCTTCTGATTGAACTTTTGGTAGAGCTCCAGTTCAACATTCACCATCTCAGATCAGGTGACAAATACTTGCAGTCTTGGTTGGAAGATGGACGCTGACTATCGTTCACATAAAATGACGTGCAGTCGATGTGAAGGCGGGTCAATAATGGCTGGGGAAGCCAGCCATGATTGGTCCTGCCGACAACGCCCTCTTCTTCCTCCGTTGGGGTCCTTCACTGAAATATTGAAAAGGCAGGAGGGTTGTCGCCAAATTACAACGAGCCGAGTTTCTTCACCCTTGTTCCACGTAGCATCGATAACATTCCAGAGACCTCTCGCCGCCGTGTGGTCGACGTCAGAACGACCAGTGATGTGAAAACATTTCTTTTTTTTGAAAACCCTAGACGACAAATCACTGTGATAATGTCGCCCTTCAAGGTCCGATCATCGTACATCCCCGTTTGTCCACGACGATCACGATCCTGATCAAATCGGACTACAATCACGTCGTCTGAACCCGACGTTTTTTTTGGGTTAAATATCACAAATATAAATGATGTAAAGTTTCATAAGTTTGAATATTTTGGTCAAATATCGAATTTATATTTGTTTATAATTGGATAATTTTTATTTTAAAAACAGTCGATGGGTTTATGTCATAACCGCCGGAGGTTGTAGAACATAATAGTACGTATTTATGTTTATGTGAATTATGTTGACAGAGAATTACTATAAAAACAATCAAAAATAATCATCATATTATTTTATTGTTTTATGTTTGCTTGATAATGATGAAGATTAATTCAACGAATTATCGGCAGGACGATAACAGTTTTAGTTTATTTTAAAAACAAATATATAAATTATAACAAAAAACAGATTGTGTTATATTTATTTTTTATATTTATATAGTTTATAGGTTAAATTCAGTATTTTTGATTATTTTTATTTCACCACTCATAGGGTTTTCTATTTCAGATTGATTTGTTTGATTACGTACATATATGTATAGTTTTTAGGGGGAGGGGCCAAATATTCTGTCGGATTCTTCTTTCTCAACTTATCTTTAAATGTAAATCTCTGTTTCGGGAGAGGAAGACTCATCCTCTGGGATGAAGATCAATCAGCGGTTCTGTCCACAGACAGAAGAACACATTACTGAGAGGGAGAAAATGGACCGCCGGTAACGGGACATCAAAGCGGGCTCTCAGCCGTCTCCGTGGGAGGTGAGTCACGGCGTCCATTCTCCTGCGAGGAGTCGGATCCAAAACCTGCAAACAAGCGTCTCGATCTAAGAGATGAAATCCAGACGTGAAGTTTGTCGGCAGAAAAAACACAGAAACACATTTTCACCTTCACTCTCAGAAATAAAAGTCCATTTCTGTCGCCCAGGTACAATCTGCACTAATGGACCCTCCTTAGTTCCCTTTAGGTCCTAAAGATTGGACCTAAAGGGAACTTTATGATCCTTTTTGTGGTCCAAGAACATACAAATATATGTTCCCAGGCAGTAAAAGGTATATATATATATATATATATATATATATATATATATATATACTGTATATATATATATATATACAGTATATATATATATATACAGAATATATGTGATACTAAGTAATGTTAAGGTACAATATCAGGAGTACTTATGAGTATTTATTCACAGATATTTGTGGAAAAAACTCTTAGATTTAGAGAGAGAGAGAGAGAGAGAGAGAAAGAGAGAGAGAGCAGGAGAGAGGGGGAGAGAGCCAAAGAGAGAGAAAGAGGGGGGAGAAAGAGAAAGACAGAGAGAGAGACAAAATGAGACAGAGAGAGAAAGAGAGAGAAAGAGAGAGAGAGAGATTGATAGAGAGAGAGAGAGAAAGAGAGAGAGAGATTGATAGAGAGAGAGAGATTGATAGAGAGAGAGAGATTGATAGAGAGAGAGATTGATAGAGAGAGAGAGATTGATAGAGAGAGAGCGAGATTGATAGAGAGAGAAAGAGAGAGAGAGGTTGATAGAGAGAGAGATTGATAGAGAGAGAGAGATTGATAGAGAGAGAGATTGATAGAGAGAGAGAGATTGATAGAGAGAGAAAGAGAGAGATTGATAGAGAGAGAGAGAGATTGATAGAGAGAGAGATTGATAGAGAGAGAAAGAGAGAGAGAGGTAGATAGAGAGAGAGATTGATAGAGAGAGAGATTGATAGAGAGAGAGAGATTGATAGAGAGAGAAAGAGAGAGATTGATAGAGAGAGAGATTGATAGAGAGAGAAAGAGAGAGATTGATAGAGAGAGAGAGAAATTGATAGCGTGAGAGAGATTGATAGAGAGAGAGAGATTGATAGAGAGAGAGAGCGGTTGATAGAGAGTAAGAGATTGATAGAGAGAGAGCGATTGATAGAGAGAGAAAGAGAGAGATTGATAGAGAGAGAGAGAGATTGATAGAGAGAGAGATTGATAGAGAGAGAGAGATTGATAGAGAGAGAGAGATTGATAGAGAGAGAAAGAGAGAGATTGATAGAGAGAGAGATTTATAGCGTGAGAGAGATTGATAGAGAGAGAGATAGTGATAGCAGTGAAAGATCTACTATATAATAGGACATTTTATAGACATAGATAGATAAATATACAAACATAAATAGATAAACATATATATATATTCACATATATTCACATATAAATGTAATATTTATATTTCTGTTTAATATTTAGTCTCATTGAACGCACATTTCCAATGAGGACAAAAACAACTGGGTTCATTTATTTTGCTGTAAATGTGATTGAATATTAAAAAGTCACTATAAAAATGTGACTTTTTTTCTTTTTAAAGGTTAAATCCTCCTGCTGAGATTTTAAGAACAGATTTACTGGATCATATCTGTGAATACAGGGTTGATTTATTTTACTGTACATTTGTAGTATTACTTATTATTACTATTACTATTATTATTACTTACATTCAGAGCGCAGCCGTCGCCATCGTTCCCGACCCGTTTGTCCACCCGGGCTCCAGAGGAGAGTTCTGATGAAGATCCTGGACTTCATATCAAAGAAGAATGAGTTTACCCGCTCACGTAGTCTTCATCGGACTCCTTCGGCCCGAGGAGACGAGGAGACGAGGAGACGAGGAGTCGCAAAATTAATTGCAAATAAACAAATAATCAAATAAAGTGACGACGGAAGGGGGAATGATTCCATGTCAGGAAGAATAAGTGATAAAGTAGAAAGTAGTAATAGTATAAAATATAATGAATTAATTATATTAATGAATGATGAAATGATTAATGAGTGAATGAATGAATGAATGGATGAATGAATGGATGGATAAGTGAATGACACAAACGTTCACACAAACATTCACACAAAC
>VRLP01006888.1:0-25190 GCA_009660295.1 Lophius piscatorius | reverse complement strand
AGATAGAAATAGAGGTAACAATACGAGATAGAAATAGAGGTAACAATACGAGATAGAAATAGAGGTAACAATACGAGATAGAAATAGAGGTAACAATATCAGATAGAAATAGAGGTAACAATATCAGATAGAAATAGAGGTAACAATATCAGATAGAAATAGAGGTAACAATACGAGATAGAAATAGAGATACCTAATAATACTCTTATTAGGTATCAGACAGTGGGAGTGATGGAATTCTTGGGACGTGTGGTGTGTTTTGTGTGATTTTGGTTGACATGCTGAATTCCCTCAGCTTTCTTAGGAAGTACAGTCCGTGCCGGGCTTTCTTCATGAGCTGCTGTGTTGTGAGACCAGGTTCAGAGGAATTTAAAGGTTCTCACCCTCTCCACCTCTGACTCACCAATGTGTAGTGGGATGTGCTGCTCCTCCCTCCTCCTAGGATCAATGATCTTCTCCTTGGTCTTAAAGTGTGTGTGAGGTCGTGTGGATGGCTGCGTTGACAGCATCATCAGTGGACCGGTTCTGTCGATATGCCAATTGTAAGGGGTCTAAGGTGGCTGGGATGGTCCCTTTGATATGGGCCATGACTTTCCTCTCCAAGCACTTCATCACGTTTGGTGTTTGGAGTGCAACGTGTCATTCAAGCAGGGAACAGTGTTTTTTCTTTGGGAGGGGCACAATGGTGGTTGGGTTTAATCAGGCGGGCACAGGGGCTTGGACGAGGGACAGGGTCTGCAGTGGTGTAAAATCCTTCCATTTTCAGTCTGTACTGTCTCTTGACCTGCCTGATCCATCTACGCAGGTCTATCAGGCATTGCTGTAGTCTTCAGTGACGCCTGAGACAAACGCAGCGGAGGAAACACGTGACGCGGACCGTACTTCACAGCTGATCCAGGGTTTCTGATTGGGATATATCCTGTAGCGTTTTGTGGGAACAATGTCCTCGACGCACGTGATAATAGATCCAGTTACAGCTGCAGCATACTCCTCTGAGTCCACAGTAGATCTCCTCTTAAAGCAGCAGTTCTAAACACACCCCAGTTTGTTCTGTCAAAGCAGTCCTGAGGCACCAGCTCAGTTTCTTCACGCCACACTTGAATAGTTTCACTAACTGGGGGGGGATTGAGGAGTTGCCCTTAGGTTGGATTGAGGAACACTGAGATGTGGTCTGACTGTCCAAACTGTGACCGAGGTACAGCCCTGTAGACACGTACTGACAGATTGTGATAAGGCGAGGGAGGTTTAAGATTGAAGTGGTTGATGCAGGAAATATAGGAAGGCAGATGTTGAGGATAATGCTGCCCGGCAGGAGATAATGAAGAAGGTGAAAGAGAAGGTCCATGGATGTGGTGAGAGAGGACATGACGATGGCGGCCGTGTTGGAGAAAAACATAGAGATCAGGGGGGATTGAAGTATTAAAATCCGGAGCGTTGACTACAGATGAAGAGCAGCCAAAAGAACAAGAAGATTAAAGATGTTTATCTGGGCGGCCATTCCATTCAAAACTGTCAAAAAGTAGCAAGAAAAAAACGCTGGCGATTAAGTCATGTTTTATAGTGACATAATATTATCAACCAATATAATCAAATTCCCATTCATCAATAAAACTCAGAGTTGGAGACTTATCAACCATTTCTTTTTTATGATGATATATTTTTCATTATCAATCTTTAACTGATCCAGTCCTTTCAAGAACATGTTACTTTATTACAAGGAAATGATTAAATGTGTGTCTTAGCATTAATATTTGTATTTATTTAAGTAATATTACTGCTAATCATTATATAAAATGACAACTTCAATCATCATCTGAAGCAAAGTCTTTGTCTTCATACATCAAACTTTAATCCCGAGTTGCTCGCAGAATTCATCAAGTTGATAAAGACAAAAATTAACATGAAATAATTAACATTAAATAATAGTAATAATTAAGTTCATTTACATCCCCCTGGAATCAAGGCGATGCTTTGGTCATCGTAACCTTCATTGTTTAAGAGTAAATGCCAACAGGTGCATCATGAGGCGGAGGACTTACATAAAGATGAGCTGCTCCTTAAGTTTTAGTCGGTATGTCAATCAGTAGGAAGCTTCACAATTTTGATGCTAAAGATTTTAAGGGCATAGTGATCCATTAGATACACTTAAAGCTTTGAGCTCCTTTGGAAATAACTTTGTAGTAGAGTTTCAGTTTAGCTCATCTCTTTTGAAACAAAGCGTTGTTATTCTATAAATACTCAAGAGTGACTAATGATCATGAATGATGTAAACAGAGGGGGATTCTTGGGGGGTTCATGACTCAGTCAACAAGTCACAGAGGACCATGGCCACACCGACAGCAGAGTCTGCATTCTGTCCATATACCACCGGCAGGGGAAACGCATTCTCCACTTCCTGTCTTAGTACCTCGTTGCGAGTGACGGCGCTCCCAGTGGCAATGATCCTGCTGACCCCCGCCTGCTGCAGGTGCTCAGGGGGCATCATGGAGGTGATGTTGTCCAGGACCCCACGGCACAGTGCTCTGGTCACATGACCCAGGGAGAGATTGGTAGCGGAGATGTTGGTGACTTGACCCAGGCACAAAGGGTTGTGTCTCTCTCCCAGGACGGTGGGACTCACCCTGAGGTCACTTGCTGCCTGTTTCAGGCCACAGTGAGTCAGCCTCTCATAGAAGCATGAATCGCTCAGCTCCACACCTGGGAGGGATGAGGAGGAAACATTACGTATCTGGATGAAACAGATTTAATGGCAATAATCTCAATTCATCCTGATTAATTAAGACCCTCAACTGGCCTCTAATGCCCCATTAGTGTTGGTGTCGTTTTCCATCTGCTCTGATTAATATTGGCCCCTCTGGGCCACCATTGGTCTGTGCTTTCATTTTGGCATTAGTAAGTTAAGTGGCTGAGCTGCTAGTGTTGGTCTCCTCTGAGATCTTAATTCTGCCTCAACACGGTTCATTGTAGTTTTCAACGTGTTTAACATCTTCTAGTTATTGGACATGAAGCTGAGGCTGATGGGAAATAAAAGTCAAAGCACTTACAAAGTGATAAGAGTTCATCCTGAAGGGAACATGAACTCCTGTACCGAAAAAGATGTTGAGACATTTCACACAATGTACTCACAAAAGTCTAAACTCTAAAGTCATTAAGGATTCATCGTTTGGAAACCATGTATTTAATCCGGACAGTACATGTTGCGATATTTCACCAGAGATGCTGAAGTTCTGACCTCCCCGGTGAGGTCATCGATAAAGCCTGAGGATTATCGAAGCCATTACACTTTATCATTTGGAAGCCGTGAATATCTACAGCAGGTACCATCACAATCCACCCCTAGAGTTGTTTTGCTATTTCATCCGGGAACAAAGTGGTCCCAAAACACTCAATCCTTCTATTAGCTGCAAGTACATACCCAGATCTTTCATCCAGCTGGCGAGCATCTCCACAAAAGAGGCCAGTACATTCCCTCCGTTGAGTGAAGCCGCCACCGCCAAGTACGAGTCCTTGAAATAGGGGAAGTAGGAGATGGGGGAGTCTGGCTGAGGAGACTGTTGAGGTCTGAAGTCAGCAGGCATGTGGTAGGTGAGCTGAGCAGAGGTACTTATGTTAAGGACTGTGAAATTAGGAGAAAGATATAAACTGTCATCGAAAGCAAATGATCCAAGAGAGTAAAACATGCAGGAACCTCTGTAGGCAGGATTAGACTTATATATACTTGCATATATATATATATATATATATATATATGATTGAAGTTATTATCTGGGTTGCATTAGTAGAAGAGATAATAGATGCAGTGTCAGTTACGGGAATGCAGTAATGGATTCTTGCAAGTGCACGGACCGCATTAAGTATGACCCTGGCCTCAGAGAGATATACTGGACTTCCTGTTTCACCTGAATCTGTCCGCGCACTCACGCAGGAGTAGACGGAGCACTGGAAGTCTCCCATCGCGGCCCCCACTGGAGTACCAGCAGGGATGCCGTGCCAGTCGGCGCACGTCTGTCCAGCCGAGCCCCCAGACGGCACACACCGAGGAAGAAGGTGCAAAGGGAAGCCGGCAGCCTTCAGACTGGAGCATGCACACACGCACACACACACACACACACACACACACACACAGAGGGGCTCGTTGTGTGGTTTAAGCAAACCAACTTTAACACTGTAACCTTGTAAAGAACCGCACAAAGTGTTAAGTGGCTGTGAGTTGACACTAAACATGCACAGGCTAAACTACATTTGTTTTAAGCTTTCTTTAAGAAAGAAGGCGCTGTGAACATACATGTCTGTATTCCACTGGTTGCTGGAAGTGTTGAAGAAGCCCCAGCTGGCAGCGTTCTGAGGTGTCATCACACATCCGTCCAAACCACACAGCATGGACACCACATAGTCCTGGATGGTGCCTGCGACTGTGAAGTCCTCAAGGAACTCGGGCCTGTAGTGACGCCGCACATCTTTAGGGTTAACTTCTGATCACAAAAACCAAGTGGTGCCGCAGGATCCACGTGTGTTTTTAGGAAGAATGTTCTGACCTGTGTCTCATGTACCAGAAGATTGTTGCACAGCCAAACCCTGTCGCTAGACTGAGGTGTGAGTCTGGGTTTGGAAGAGATGACAGGAAGTGACCGCTACAGCGACCATCCTGCCAGGTGATCAGCTGGCTTGTGTCTCTGGCTGTGAAAAAGTCCCTGTGGGATAAATCACAACCTGCAAAGGTCAAGTACAGCAGGTTTTACTTTTGTCTATATTCAAACCATTTTATAATTAGGTTGAATTTTATAATAGGTTTATTGGCAAAATCTAGACTTTATCGCCTGTTTGTAGTAACCATGTCATACAAGAAAAGTTAAATAGCCCACTACAACCAACGTTTTTGTTTCTTTTCTAATACGAGAGTTTCCTTTTACTGACTATTACAGTCTCCTAATTATTCACTCCACTTAACAGAATCCCTAAGCAGAGACACATTATTTAAAGGCCTAACTTTACATAACGAGTCCAAGCTGTACACCACTGCTGACACAAAAGCACGCCAAAAGTCAGCGCCAGTAGCTAACAACCATTTCGATAAGAATGAGACATTTTGGAATATTATTGTGCGGACTAATTAAACTAAACTGTAACATTTTGGGCCTTAGGATCAGACGCTTGTCTGGAAAAGGAAGAGTGAAGCCTACGCCACCTACAGCAAAACATGCAGGTAGTTCGATGCTCTGGGATCCATCCAGGATCAATAAATCCTGGAAGACAATGTCTCGTTCCTTCAAATTGCCTCATTGAAGGAATATCTTACCTTATCTATATCTTATTGGGATTAGCTGATAAATAGTATATTTTAACTGAAGTGCAATGAACTTACGACTCATATCTTATTTATGTTTTTGGCTTTGTTTGGACAAAAACTCTCTGGTGGCTTAGATTTTCTATGATTAAAAAACTATTTTCATATCAAGCTTTGAATGCAAGCAGCAGAAGGTCGCATAGCGTTGGAGACAGAAAGTAAAATGCACTTTCTGTGTAAAATAAGAGTTATTAGCAGAAATATTCCTAATTGCAGTGTGATTGTATCTGTAACTGCTTAGTTCCTCAATCCATTATTGAAAAAAACTTCAATGCTTCAATGCCATCATTAGTATTACTGAAAGAATAATCGGTTGTCTGAAAACACTGCTTTCAACTTTAAAAAGGCTTCTTCTGAATCTCCATGGAGATTACTGGTAAATGTAATTCTAATGCCTGTGGTCTGGAGAAATTTAATGAGATCGATTCCTCCAAATCAAAAAGTTTGTAAAGAAGGAGGAAATGACGATATAGAAAAAGAACAAGAACAAGTCCTGAAGCAGGAAAAATGGGCATCTGAGTGACTTTGACAAGCGACAGATTGTGACGGCGAGACAAAAGATCCTACACAAATAAGTCAGGATCTGCTCAAGACGTTTACCTGTTAAATGGCAGTTTTTTTTCTCACCCCTGTCACAAGTACCTGCCCAAGGGGGAAATTGTTATGTCTCTTTGAAATACAGAATACAGTCTAGAAATGCTCTTTTTGGAAAGTGCCTCGAGATAACATTGGCTGTGATTTGGCACCAATTTCTGAAAAAAATAATGCTGGTTCTGAAACTAATATTTTTTTTAAAAAAGGTGTCAGAGCAGACAATGCACTCCTGAGCTATTTGGTGACGAAAGGGGACCCACAAAATATTAGGCGAGTGGTTTTAATGTTATGGCGGATCAGTGTACACTCATAATAGGATCTGATCTCATTATGTAAGCTCATATAATAATAATAATAATAATAATACATTTAATTTATGGAGATATGTAAACAAGTTGGAGACACTGCTAATGCATTCCATACTGAATGCTACAGTAAATCAATTAGTGTGGTCCATTACAAATATCTTAAAGTAATCAACTGAAGATCACTAATACAAATCTGAAAAATGCAGCCCTCTCACTTTGTAGTTCACTAAAAGCTTCTGCGCTACAGAGCGAACAAGTGTGAGTCTTTGCAGGCAGTGGAAGTTACCATCCTCCGGTCTCCAGAATAAAACCCCGTGCATCTGTCCCGACAGGCCGATGCGGCAGACATGCTCCAGTTTGTCCCTGGGCAGAAGCCCAACGCACCGGTTCACAGTGTCAATGATTCGGCCCGTGTGCTGCTCTTTAGCCTGCGAGGAGACGGAGACAGTTTTCATAGAGAACAACACTCAGACGTAATTAGTGTGAGGGGAGGGGAACGTGCGTGGAACCTGAGCGCACTCACCTTCATTCCAACATCGTCAACTATATCTGACTTGGTAGGCAAAGTGTGGCTCGCAGCCACCTGTCTGGAGCCAATCTCTAATAAAACAGCTTTTACCGATGTGGTGCCAACGTCTAGACCCAGGATATAGGGAGACATCACTACTATTTACGAAACGTACTTTGACACTCAACAGCTCGGAAATGCTGCGTTAGAAACTGTCGGCAAATTAAAACTTCAGTAGAACCGCCTTAGTTTTAGGGGGACTGTTTGTATTTCTAAGATGGAATATATAGTATATTCCGATAACAGGCTGAATATGGTACAGTTATAACATATCTCGTTACCAGACGAGACTTGATGTAAATTACATGTTCAACCTTATGTAGCGATATAGTTTCCAAAGGATGTGACTTTGTTGTCACGAGCAGAGAATTTCCAACACTTCGAAGTTCAGGGAAGGCACCATATTATCATATCGTCTTCATCCACACTCTTCCCACAATGCACAGCGAAGAAGGATGGCCGTCCCCTGCTATTAATTGTCATCGCAACGAGAATAATTGTGCTGTTCTCGTTCCACATGAGCTGACATTCCTCATTAGAAAAGTAAAATAAACCTTAGGAATTGACTTGTAATCCCAACGTGAAGAGCCGACGAGTCCCAGCGTGTATTTCAGGTGAGAATCATCCGTTACCGTTAGTTAGCACCTAAGCTAAAGAGCTAACTCGTTTGTCTCAATAGCTTTGTAGCAGCAATCTTTAAATGAGTTAGCTTAATGTACAGTAGAGTTGGCTACATTTGTTTAAATCGTTATAACTTCTGTTAGTCGGTAGCGTAATTCTAATTCAATACGCCTTTACGAGGTTCGGCTTGGCTACCTTTGTGAGAGTAATATGCTAGGTTATTAGCATATTTAGCATTTTTGAGGTCTGTGAACTAACACCGACCAAGGCTGCTGACAGCTTTTCGTTTTATCACTAAATGTGTCGATTCCTGACAAATTTGGTTAGGTTTTTTCCTCGTATTGTGTGTTTAGTTAAATATCTAATAAGTGCTGTACTTTAAACTTAGATCTTATGACATCCGTACGATTAGCTTTTATGATTTAGCTATGCTCTAAATTGAATTCGATTGTGTAAATTACTATATCCAAAGAAAAATTAAGTAGAATTGCTGCTAAGTAGCCTCTGTCAGTAACGTGATTTGCATTTTGGTCTTAGTTTTACATGTAGCTAGTTGAGGTGGAGTATATTATCTAGATTGGATGGTTCTGTATTTACCAATTATCTCATAGGTTTTGTGCAAAGGAATTAGTTAAGAAGTTAAAGTTCAACATCTACCTCCATTTCGTAATGAAGATGTATACATGCGAGACATTCCTGAGTAAAGGATTTCAGGTAATGTAGCAACCTATCTCTGTCAATCTCTCCAGAAACAACAGCACCTACCTGTGACAGCTGACCAGACCAAGATGGCAGGAATCATAGCCAAGCGTGAGGGACCACAATTCATCAGTGAAGTAGCTGTGAGAGGCAATGCTGCTATGCTTGACTACTGCCGCACATCAGTGTCCGCTCTTTCTGGAGCAACAGCTGGTATCCTGGGGCTGTCTGGACTGTATGGCTTTGTTTTTTATTTCCTATCTGCGTTTCTCCTCTCCATGTTGCTCATTCTCAAGGCTGGACGACGGTGGAAAAAATTCTTCAAGTCAAGGCGGCTGCTCTTCACCGGGGGCCTTGTTGGAGGTCTTTTCACTTATGTCCTGTTCTGGACTTTCCTCTATGGGATGGTGCATGTGTACTAAAAATATTAAACCATAAATAATAAATAAATTAATACTTCTATGTAAATCCATTATATCGTCTGTCCTGCTGTTTATTTAGATAAGCAAATAATGAAATACTGTACTTTTACAATACTCGATTAAACAGAATGCATCAATAACCGTAGTATAAAGAAATATTTGTACAATCCACATCCTGCCTCACATTTAGCAGTGATTTTGAACTTATTTCATCAAAAACCTATGCTTGGGATTGTCAGTACCAATATAATAGTTTTGATAATCTAGTTTGATCTGTGTAAAATAGATTTAAAAAAACATAACCGCACCATAAATTTTAAGCACTTACTATCATTTTTCATGTCCATCACTGTGGTCAAACGATCATAAATGTCTATTAATCGAAATAAACACCTTGGTACAACTTTTTGTTTACCTCATTGATTTTGTTTGATAGGCAAGGTTATTTGTGAACACTGAATCAGGACAACAAGCGGTACACATCAGTTTCCTTCAACAAATAGGAGGAAGGACCTCACGCACATCATATTGTACCATTCATTAGAATCCGCAATGAAAGGTTCATACTTAGTGGTGGTATACCACAACTGCTTCATAAACACATTCAATGTTTGAAAACAGTGTTTTTGTAGCCATTGCCAATTCGTAACCAACTCAACATATATTAGTGTTTAACAGTACACCTAGTTATGTGTCAAAGCACAGGTACATGATTCGTCAAACTAATATACATTAAGACCATTAGCATAATTCCTTTTCACACATCCACACTTACAAAAAAAAAAAAATCATACTTCAATACAATTTGGATGGTATGGATTGCAGAATTATTTCACAAAAATTACTTTTCCAAGTTATGCTACATTTGACTTTCATGTCATTATTTGGGGATGTTCAAGATTAAGTCCAAAAAATGTAAAAAAAATAATAATCGCACTGCCCATTGAACTGAAATTCATTATTTGGTTGTTCAACAATCAAATGAGCTCATATCTTATGACATGAGCATAAAATATATCTATAGATTCGTAAAGCAGAAATTCGACATTCACTTAAAGTCTTGGATCACTGCAAATTGAAACAATATCACAGTACTTGTGCATATCCTTGAAATCTCCTACATCCCATCTTTGGATCTTGACAACTTTCTGTGTGCTGGCCCACTAGCACAATGTGCAACATTAACGTTTCTCTGAACAAATATATCTTCAGTCGGGGCAAGCATCCCTCTTGTGGCATGCCGACAGTCAGTCAGTAGGTGAGAAGTTAACATTAAGCAACATTTGGTTCCACACTTTGCAACCAACCCAAAACTACTGGAGGTATTGTCTTGCTCTTCATGCACACTTAGTTGTGTGCAGAGAAAGTGATATGATGCCCTGAGTCTGCACCTTGAGGAGGGACGTTACCACAGTACCGCTGTCCTGTGTTGCGTGGAACGGTGGGACCTCGACTGTCCACAGGCTGATGTTTCTCTGCAGCAGTAGAAGATCCAGTAGTAGGTTCAATGTCCTCTGTGTTTTTGGAGTTGTTGACAGCCCCTTTCTCTGCAGCTGGTTTCCTGGATCTCCTTTCCTTCTGTGCTGCCTTCCCGTCCTTGGGTTTGGTTCGGTCTTTCCTGTCATATACAGTGTACAAGAGACATGCGAATAAATGCCATTTTCAATGTAGGCAGCAGGATTGATTTAAAAAGACCTGTCACAAAAAGAATGTCAGAGTTATTCATACCTGAAGTTGATAATCTCAAACTTCTTCTCTCTATAAAAAGAGCTCGTGTTCATCATGTACAGGAGTATCATATCACATATAAAGGCTCCCTAAAAGAAAGAAAATAATGATAACTGGATGTTTACAAGCAACAGAGAATCATTTTTTCGGCAATCATCCATCACCAGTAATAGTGGCAATGAAACAACAAAAAGTTGAAGCTCATATCAGTATTAATTCCCTCGGAGACATAAAGTACTTACTGCACCCAGCAGAGCAAGACCGGACCCAATGGCAATAATGGTGGGAACAATATTGAATTTGCCAGCCTGTAAAATAACAACAGGCATTTAATACAAGTCTATGACAGGAATCGTGGCCAACACATTGGGGAAAAAAGGCGGCATAAATCAACGCTGTACCTGGCCATTGATCATTATGTCAAAGCGAATCCCAAAAACTTTATACAAAGTGCGAAAGGTTTCACCATTGGGATCCTTGTAATATCGAGTGTATCTGAAGGACAAGCAGTTAATGTATGTCATAATAGTCATAAATGAAGATTCATAAATGAATGTGGTTAGACAGAGTATAGAGTGGATGTAGTGGTGACTTATTCCTTGTGACATTCCTGAGAGGACATACCTGAAGTTGTATCCTGATGTGATCGAGTTGTTCAAGTTTACGTCCAAACGGGTAAAGCTGTACTCTGGATTACACTGTGACGGGTCCTTGTCCAGGTCACAGTTCCACTCAACAAGAATCCCAACCGACCCACCCTGATGGATAAAAACAGATACTTAATATTCCTGGAGGGTCACACCTACTAGTTTTACACTTTAGTTTTACTGATACAGGTTTGTTTTATATCTATCTAACTCTAATTTTAGTCTTTAAAGACCTTGAATACCCACACAAGCCTGACTTAAGATACGTTGAGCTATAATCTCAACATTATATGAACTAATAAATTGTCTTCCTTGAAAAAGTCTAATTATCTGTCAAACTACACGGTGCATAAGTGTTATTCCGATTCAGGCTGGGGGGGCGTCTCTTTCTATTTTGAGGAGAAGAGAAGGCATAATAACGGGTTACGTTTTGAGGGCTGGACTTTGGTCTTTCATTAATTAACACTTAAGTATGAAGAGTAACCTAAGATAAGTCCAGTGTTTATTAATTAGACACATGAGCCTGAGAGTTTTGGGTGTCACCTGTTTAATTATTCTGGAAAGATTCCCCAAATGGAATATCTCCCACGCCAACTTTTCACCGATATTAAGTTGCCGCAGAGAGCTGAGCTCCAGCATTCTATCCTGACTTTTATCATTGGAAGTCATGGGTGTTGGATTCCAGCGAGCTAACAGCAGCAACCTAGATGTGGAAGCACAGACACCCATGAGGAGCAGGACTCTCCTGCTGGGTAGCCATGCAGCTGCTGGAGCCAATCTGGTCTTTGGCAGCATTGGAGACTGAAGGGAACAATCTCAAGGACAGGTCACAAATCAGCTCAGGAGCCGAGACCTGGGCATCAAATCTTTGGTCACACAGCTGTAGTCTCTCTGGACTCTTGGTCGAGAGAACTGGCCTAGACTGAAGACGGATTATTGACCAGAATCATTGCTTGGAATGTGTAGCTCAGCTGAAGAGTTTCACATTACGTCAGTGGTAGGGAGCTTTTAGCATGACCTCTGCTACTCCTGTCCCGGGCCAATGGCACCAAGCTGAGCAGACTTGTTTAGGCCAAAGGAGAGGCGACATATGATCTCTTACACCTAGATTGTATGGGAATAAAACTGACAGTGAAAATAAAATTTGATATTGACCGTAAAACCTGGATTGAAAAACTTGTATTGGTGCTGAAATTACTATTTAGGACTGAGAAGGTTCCACTAAATTTAAATTATGGGTTTTTTTGTACTCTGTTTTTCAATGACAATCATTTGATTTTCTTTTTTTCTGCTCCAGATCCAACCTTAAGTTCAGAAGGATCAAGATTTTAATATGCAGATATGCAAATCACAGTCTTGTTGCCGCGCCCCTCCACCGCCCAGTGACACAACGTTGAATCTGAAAACCAGTGGCAATGAAATAAATGCTGAAAGCATTAAAAAAAACTGCTGTCATTCAAACAAAAGACACCCAGCAATTTACACATATAATTTCAGAAAAACAATTTGTTCTGATAGAAAATTTGTGTTGCAGAAGAATTTCTTTCATCAAAAATATTTTTCTATGCCATAACAGTTTTTAGATCAGTGAAGAATTGTCCCCCCTGTACCCACCAGAGTGTTATCACCCCCATAGTGACAAGCTATCCGCCAGGATAAGGTGATGTGTATGCTGTCATGTTAACACAGCAGCACCTCCATGCACCTCCAGCCACCAGTCTGTGAAAAGTTTGCTGGTGACACCAGCCTGATCGGGCTCATCTCTGATGGGGATGAGTCTGCCCACAGACGGAAGATTGTACTGCATGCATGCTTTGCACCTAGATACCAGGTCAAATTCTTTTGTTAGCGTGACTTACTAGGCAACAAACCAAATTCTGATCCGATTACATTATTGTGGTCTTTGAGTCTCACTGGGAGCAGAGATGGAATCACAGGCAGGTAGTTCCGGTTGTGAGGAAACCAATTATTGACATCGCTCCGACACATAATTCTTACGTTTTCAACACTTCGTACCTTAACAGACATTTCCTGGAAGTCATTCCCCGTCCAGCTGACTAGCTCCCCGATGCGGAAAATGGGACAGTAGAGATCAGTCTCTCTGTTGTAGGAGCATCTTTTCAGGTAGCTGTCGTCAGAGGTTTCGAGGACGTTGGACCTAACAGGTCAATATGACATGACATGAAACATGTAACAAAGAACTATTGAAAACAATTTTACCCTCAATATCAGCATTGGCCAGTGTCCCAAATTAATTAATTAAAGATAATAATATTCATCACACATGCTAAAGAGACGGAAACAGACTAGAGACTTCTGGTTCTGTCATTTCAGAGGCCCGAAAATCTGTTAACTTCTCACCTGGACTGTAACCTTTCTGTTAGGCACGTTTCAGCTTAACCACAAAAAGACCGTACACCGTCATAAAATCTCTTGGTAACGTAATCAGCCTTTCTATTAATTCAGGCTTTTTCTTTTATTGACACGGACAGGTGAAGAGTGACTGAATTTGTGTTTGGGGATTAGGAGTAAAAAAGTATTTGTGTGTCACCAACAGCCGCACAACGTGTGTGTATATAAGTCAAGCCACATCATTGCACCCTCTTGTTGAGAGAGTGTAATTTGATGTGTCATACTGTGGTCATTCCAAGAACAGGCCTCAGAGGGAAAGGTATTACCAGCCAATCTTAATTAATTATAAACTATGAGGAAGCACAGCTACATGTCTGGGTAATGAGAACAAGATCCTGACGGAAGGATTAGCCACGAGTGGCATCTCTGCTTTCCTGCAGGACTTGAGCAGACAAGGCAGTAGCAGAGATCCTGGGCTAGCCCCCCATCTGAGCCGACACCTGTCCAGAGCAAGGCCTACCGTCAAGGACATCTCAGATAACTCTTTCAAAGGCTCACTGTGTGCAATGCACAGACTGATATAAATAGAGAGCTCTCTGCACTCAAAAGTTATTCCAAGCATTCATTGGAACACGTACATCCCTCAGCTTACTCTGATCTGTGTCATAATGCCTGTAAACCATAAGCACCTCCGCAATCGTTGCCACTTATCAGACACTCACTTGGAGAATTCAAACTTGGGGAACCTGATGAAATTCTTGATGTAGATGGTGAAGTTTTCGGCCTCCTTTAGTAAGGGCTCTCTGAGAATAAACGATGCAAGCAGATGTGTGAGCATAAAATCAAACACGTGGATCTGGTAATAAATAGAGCCTGTGAAATATCTGGGCCCCAGCGAGGGATCAGTGCAAGTGTTAGAGTAGCTGCACAAATTGGCACATTTCCAAAGTACTGCAGGGGAGGAAGGGTGTCTCACGTGGGTCTCTTGTTGTACTCAACAGGACACCAGCCGTGAATCTCGCAGGTCCCAGTGTCGTTTAAACAGAGGCCAGTCTTGATTCCTGATGGAGGGAGTAAAGCAACCAAAATATACATCCCCATAATAGGCAAACAGTTTCTACTGATGGGCAATAAAACTTATAATGTGAATAGATAAGTGCTGGAGAATAGTGTTGAAGCCAAGAAATGATCAGTTAGTTATGGAAACGTTGGATTAAAGTAGTGATCCATGTGTTCTACGCTCCAAAACACACACACCAATCATCCACAACATTAAAACCACCAATAGGTGAAGTTAGAATAAAGATGAGTAACTCTGGGGGTTTGTGAGTGAGTCTCAAGAGAACTACTCAACATATTTCTGGCTGCACATCACAGACCACTGGTCTGTATGATCGCCATGCTTAATCAGATATGTAGAGTTTTCTTTGATTATTTTGTGATATAAAAGATTTTGACTTCAATACTGATCAGCCATAACATTACAGCCACTGACGGGTGAAGGCAGAATAACATTGAATATCTAATTACAGTGGCACCTGCCAGTGGGTGGAATACATTAAGCTGCAAGTTGCCATTTTGTCACGAGGTTGATGTTTAGGTAATAGGAAAAATAGGCAGTGTAAGGATTTCAGTGACTTTGACAAGAGATAGGACCGAGTATCTCCACAACTCCAGGACTTGTTGGGCGTTGCCAGTTTTCAGTGGTTAGTACATTCCCAGGTCGACTAAGGAAGAACAACTGATGAACCAGCAACTGGGTCATGGGCGCCAAAGGTTCACCGTGATCCCCGACCCCACATGAGAATAACCGTGGCACCAATTACTGGATAAATGAATGCCGGCTCTAAAGGAAAGGCAGTGTTGTGCATCTCAGATCCATCGGTGGCAATTGGAGACCTACACATTATAAGGTAAGGGGTTTTAATGTTATGGCTGATTGGTGTATCTTAGGCACTGTAGAATAAACAACGTGTGTAAAAGTAATTAGATGCTCATATTAATTCCTCATCATACAGAAAACGGGGCAGACTGTCGGTGGCAGATGTGACAACGATGTTGATTTGCACGGTTTGTACACCTGTAGCCGAATCAAAGATCCTCACCGTGACCAGCTATAACACTTGCTCCTTCCACGCAGTCATCATCACTTTGACATCGTCCATTTGGCACCTTGAAACTCTGTAAGACACAAGAAATACAGCTGAATATGAAGATGGAACTGCATGGACATCTGGCGTAAGAATAAAAGAAGCAGAATAAGAATGAGATTCTTTCTAATCTCTACTCACCTCTGCACAGAAGCCCAGCCTCTGATTGGGGGTTTCTATGTAATTAGTGACAATGAAGAACACCTGCTCACCCTACAAAAGGAAATTATATCCAGACTGTTAGTTGGGGAAATAAAAGGTTAAACCAATTACTCTTTGAGATGGTCAATGTTGTTAGAGAAGTGGAGACGGATGAGTCGGCTAACGATATTAACTAAACACAGAACAACCTCATAATGTCAAAGGAGAAGGGACAGAAAGAAGGTAGGATTTAACTCCAAAGTTTGATGAAGGCCAAATTTATCGTATCAAAAATTTAGATGGGACTCTTTCAATTTTAAACTTTCAAAATTGAAACGGTTTCATTTCAAACTATATTGATGAGCGAGTAGAATAAAAGTGTCACCCACATGTCGGCAGCATTTGATAAGCACATTTTTATAAATGGAATTGAAAGGTAGACGGGCAGGTAGACATACTCACATTGGGGGGAATGACGTAATCCTCAGCACTCCACAGGTGAAGCCCGCTCACAGAGCTGTTGGTCATACTGACACCTTTGAGTTTGGTGATGACCGAGGTCTGGACAGCTTCCTCTCTCTCCTGGTAACCTTTCTTCACCACAAACACCCACCTGAAACATGAATCCAGCTCTCAGGCTTCATCATGCTTTCAAGCCTAACTCTTAATGTTTAACAAAATACAGGGTCATTAGTTGGGCCTTTTTAACTATCATGACATTATTTATCATCATCATCATCATCATCATCATGACTAAATGCGTGTGAAGAATAAGCGAGTGCCTTTTTTGAGCAGCCTGTTTGTGACCTTATGGTGAGGGTTGACGGCACCCAAATTATAGCTTTTAATTGTTTTCACCAGCATTTAGCGAGTGAAAGGAGTCACATTTATATTTATAGCAAATGTATCCTTGACCACATCTCAATTTATCTCCACTGGGATCATATCAAACTACTGATTCCAAATGCTTGAGTTTGAACTTGTGTATTTTGGAAAATGCCTAGAGAGAATGTGTGTTAGGATTTGTAGCTATAGAAATAGCATTGAAAATGACTTAAATCAATGTCCGTTCATTCATTCATTCATTCATGTTTGGGGTTTAGAGCACCATCTCATGGTGAAATCACGAGAACCAAAGCCTCAGTCTTGACATGGCAATAAAATAAGTGCACATGAACAGTCTTCCTTTTTCTAACCACATTACTGCCACTAAATCCATCATGTTACAGTTTTCACCAACATTTGTAAAGATCAAATCAGACGCTATGCCTTCACCATAGTGTCCCAGTCAGCTGCTCAGCTCTCAAACACAATCACTTTATCTGGCTGTTCGGAGAGAGACACGTTCAAAGACAGGGGGAACCGTGTGGCTGCAACACGAACAGCAAAGTCAACTTTGACGAGCTGGACTATTTTTAACTGTGAATCACTTTCTAAATACTTAGCCTACTTTATTCTACGCGGCTTACCCGATTATGTATCCCAGCACGGCCAGCTGATAGAGTCTAAATAATATTCCAATTCTTCTGTTTTCGGCGATCACATATTTCTCTGTCTTGTAGTTTAGAAGAGAAAAGAAGAAGCCTCCCCAGCCTGCCATTCCTCCTCCCTCTCGCTCTGAGTGAGGCAGCGGCTCTCAGGCTCCAGCTGATATAGCACTGGGTCACTTGTGCAGCGGGCATGCCCCTTAAGAGAGGGGCTCTAGACCATCGACACCATCTGCTCTCCAAGACCACTGCAATGAGGGAATGTTAATGTTACGAATGCTTTGTTTTCAGACATGCATTTGGAAGCTTCGTTACCCTTGAAGCAGTTATTAATCATTTCTGTATATGGAGCAGTGGTGAAGGAAGTTCTCTTTAAGATTCTTTACTTGAATCAATTCATTCACTTTAACTTGAGTTGACTAATACCACACTAGAAGTATTCCACAACAACTAAAAGGCATGCATTTAAAAGTTAAGTAAGAGAGTAAGAGTAAAAGTCTGTTATCTAGAAAAATGTCCTTAAGTATCAAAGTTAAAGCGTAAAAGAGGATTGTGCAGTAAAATGGTTCCTCTCTGTGTTTTAGGATCATTACTACTATATTAATGTGCGGGCGTGTTTTACTTCTGTAAATGTTAATCAAATTCCATGCTTGCAGGTACTTACATAAACAATCAGGAACAACAACAGCAGCATACGTTTATGTCTATGTACAAGTATTGGAAAAGATCAGTGGAATAAGATCATTGATTCTTATTACTCATTAATAAGAATTAATGAGTATAACTTCCTTATTAATATACCAACTCACTTTATAGAAACCTGAACAAACCGACGGAGTAGAAAATAGTAAAATTGCAAATTAAAAACAGAGTCAGAGAGTCAGAAAACTGTATTTATAATGTTACAAATTAAATCTAGCATCACTAGATTTTGAATTAACACCAACAAAAAGGAAGTTTAAATGGCTTGGCGGATTTAGCCATTTGTTCCTTCTGTCACAATAACACAGTAAGATTTTAGCCTTTTTACAACATACTTATCAAAACTCAACTTTTCATACGTTCAGCCTAATAGTGACATTGAGCAGTAAGCAGAAAACTAGCATTAAAAATCCCTACCAAATATTGAAACTACAGCAGCAAACATGTTTAAATATTGTATTTCTTTCAAAGTGAAATGCTCAATATCAACACATTTGGAGGTTCGTGAGATGTATTAAATATTCTGCATATGTGTACATTATTCTTTTGTAGGTATGAAATTTGGAAAAACATGATTCATTTCAATGATAATCTATATATGTTTTTTAATGACCGTAAAGGCTGCTCCATCTCATCCAAAAATGTACTTTAGATAACTTAAAATAAACGAAATAGGCCAACAAAAGTTGGGTTAAAGGTACTTTGTTCATTCGCAAATGTATATTTACAGATCATAGGCTCCTCGCCAGCTTCTATCCTGTGAATCTCCAATAAGTATTTACAGGCCCATGTATGGAATCCCTGTGGCATTCAGCATGCAGAGACAAATCTAACAACAGATGGCAGGCAGACAAATGTATACACACAAAAATGCAGGTTTTTAGTTAACGAATATGTGAAAAACGTTTGACACAGCCTCACCCCTCTCTGGGGGCTTTTTCTAGTTATTTAAAATATAATTGTAAAGGAATTTTCCACTGTCTTTCTCTGTTACTTAGTCAATGTCCTTGGTAAGAATACCTCCATCCACAGTGTTCTTATGAAACCCAGTTAGTTTCTCTATAATGGAGACAGCCTATGTATTAAATCAGTATATGCCTTAATAAAAGTATATATGGCATGGACTTATTTAAATGTAAAGTAATTATGATAAGACTTGATGTTTCAAGCCCTGTGGAAAGCTTTACACTCTGATTGGAGTGGTAAGAACTCCAAGGGAAGGATGGAAGGTATTACTTTTTATGGGGCGTATCTAACTCCTCATGCAAGATTAAATTTAGAGACCAGTGTCCTTCGGAATTGGTTTGGCATCACATTGTTCCACATGTATTGTAGAGTCAACTCTCCTCCATTGAATTATACTAAATATCTTAGTATGAGACGTGAAATCTCTCAAGCATTATCCTTTACATGAGTTGTACTCATCAATGAAATTCCTTAACAATTAGTGTGTCATTATCCACTTTTAATTAATGCTGCAATACGCAATAATTGTCCTGTTGTATAATCTTTCCGTCCACTGTCTTTGGTAATTAAGGTAGAAAACAAATGGCAGTTTAATTTTATAGAATACACAAACTCTATGACCTGATGCATATATATGTAGAGAGAAAGAAACACACACCACATGAAAACATATCTGTAGAAGTTTATGAATTAGAATACTAAAAGCTCAGGTGCCATGTTCTTTCATCAGAAATGCCATCCGTGACTTTTGTCACATTAAAGCGTAGCTCAGACCGTAAATCTTTTTTTTCAAAATTATGATTCTTTATCTGAGGAATACAACCATTTCACAAAAGACCCCAAGATCACCACCCACCCAAAAACTGCAAACCATTTTTTCTGGACCATGACAATATGAATGTATAAACCCCAACACTGAGCCTTTTTATTCATAAGTACTCTTGAATTTAACCACAGATCTGTAAATAAAAAACAATAAACTGTACTGATGAGCTGGTGACCTCTAGTGGCTAATGTGACATTAAACTCTTCCGTGAATGTCTCAGACGCAGGTAAACACTAGTACCACTAAACTTTTCATTTGACTTAATGCTATGGAGCTTCTCAGCTAGAATTAAAGGAACTGGACAGTTTGTTGACTAGAACACCAGCCTTTGAAGCACAAGTTTCCGAGGTGGGGGACAAGAAACTGACTCAATTTATGCAGGGTGGTTTATAGAAATGTGAATTTTAACATTTTCTGAGGGACACAGTTTCTGTTTAACTTTTCTGAGGTGAGCCTTAGTATTTTAGGACTTTATACGTCAGTCCATGTTAGCATGTAGCATGTTAGCTGATGAGGTCTTGAAGTATATTGGGGGTTCACAGCCCTCCAGGATTGGCCTGATGTTCTACCATGTCTTCTCAACGCACAAAACCAATTCATGCCGATTGATTCAATTGTGTTTGGTGCCGGTGATTCGAGAAAAAGCGCCATTTAAAAAAAAAAAAAAACAAGCTATTGTTTGACTTCCTTTTGTTTCACTTAGGTCACCTGCTACTGGATTTATCAGCTAGAAATACACCGCTGCCAATGTTAGAACATGTCTCCCAAAAAAGTTAGTTTTGGATTTTAAGAATGAAACCTCCATCAACTTAGTGAATATTATTCGTTAAGTTAATTTACGTGAATGTTAGACGAATAATCCGTTGCTCAGAAAAAAAAAAGACCCTTTACTTTGAGGATGTTAACTATTGGTTGTTTACTAAATAAATAGTTTAGTTATCTGCGTAAATGTCAGCAAAAAATATTGAAAGCTATTTTTATTATCGTTAATAATTGTTCATTTCTAAGCGGGTGTACTTACAAATCGCCTCAACAGGTGAACCCGTTTCGCTCGTTAGACACTTCGGCCTGATTTCCCCCATTTACCGTCAAAAACATACTATTTACCTCATTAAGAGATATTAATCCGCAATAGAATATAGTTCCCATCTACCGTTTGTTTAAATCGTCCATGGATTGGTATTAATTGTAGTTGCAAAAGTCCAATTATCTTGATTTCATACTCGAAACTACGCAAGCAATCAAGTTTTAGAAAACAATAAAAGTTTTGTAGAAAATAATACAAGTTTTTATAAAGAAACCGTGGGATAAAATAGCGGAACAAAACAAACAATCGTTCATGACAGATGAAGTAAAGTCTTAGCAATGATACTGCTGCTACTACTACTATTACTGGATATTATTATTTTGTGATTCTTGGATTACATTACTGATGACATTTGTAACAAGTAACTACTAACTGTAACAGATTACATTTTAAAAGTTACTCTCCCAACCCTGCCAGATTGACAGGAAGAGACAACAGGCCTTCTTCTTGATGGAGGTCCGGTCCCCTTGTTTTCATCATCCTCCAGTAAATTCCTCCAGAGCAGGCCTGATGACACCAAAGCTACTTTATTTAGTTTATGTAGCCTGAGCTCAATGGGAAACTGATACATACTTTCTTAGTTTGTGTGACACACTAAAAGTCATTTGTAGTCAATGTTTCATACCAAAAGAAGAGAAAAGTGCTCAAATTTGATGGATAGATGTTTCTCAAAGAGGACTGGTCAGGTCACATGACCACTCTCAGATATAATAATTACCTGCTGCAGGATCAAATTGCATGTTTTTAAGAAATGTTTTTTACCGGGTACAAACTGTACGCTTGAAAAATTATGAGTTATTTGGCCAAACAAGCATGATGAACTCCACGATTAAATATAGAGTAAATAAAACATTTAACAACAGCAGACCTTAGTTCCTTCTCAGACAAAACGTTTATACCGTCTAATTGTGACATACTGTTGATTTCAAGGTTTAAAAAAGTCTAAATTATTGGAATTTCCTGTAATTTTAGGTTAAGCTGTTGTACCGAAAACAAGTTTAGAATAGGTTTGTGTTTTCATGGTATTTTACCATAATATCTTGCACATCGTCAATATATTTCTTAACGTCAAATTCAGACACAGCTGCCGGTATTTTACCGTAAAATTAAACAGAAGTTCTTTACAGTGTACACAGGGTATAAAATGTCATGTTAACCCTCAATCCTCACCTCATTTGACCAGGGGCTTCAAGAGCCTTATTGTCTGTGTGACGGGAACATCTCATCTATAAAACTGACGATTTATATTTTTGGTGATCTTCTCACTTTATTGAAAAAAAATTCCCAAACAGTCACAAGATTCTACAGACTGCACCTTTAAGTTTGGGTTTTTACCATTCACACAACTCGGCAAAGGATCCAGGATCACAGAGACCAGCTTAAAGAGGCTGAGTGAGTTTTGTCTGGACTGTGGAGAAACATCTTGGTGTCACCAGAGGACGCTGTAGGACAGAATTCCTGCATCGTGATCCAGAAACAATTTGACTCTGGAGGATTGAGCCCTGACATTTTAAGCATATGATGATCCTGTGGATCTGGGTGGCAAGATTGTGAGTTGAATTTCGCGCCTTTTCATCAAATTATCTGAAGACAAGATTTGTCCTCATGACCTCTGATAATACCAGCGAGCTCTTTGCTGTGTCTGGATCTAGAATGATCTCACATGAATATATGATCAAATCAGCCCTGGTCTGGTTCTGGTTGTTCAGGCAGTTAGATGTTTTGTCTGTTCCTCCTTCCTATCTGCTGCCATCATAGTGACCAGGACATCAAAGTACTCATATGTTGCCATCATAGTGGTGAGAACATCAAAGCACGTATCTGCTGTCATCGTAGTGATGGGAACATCAAAGCAGTGATCTGTTGCCACCATAGTGACCAGAACATCAAAGCAGAGAACTGCTGCCATCATAGTGAGCAGAACATCAAAGCAGTGACCTGCTCCCATCAAAAGTGCAGTGTGTAACATCTTGTGACATCAGACAGGATAGCACATTTATGACAACTGCAGTTGATCAAAGTGCGTAAAGGACATAAAATAATAAAGATTACACTAGGAGCAATAGGTAATAAAACAGTTTTACAATAATACATTAATTTATTATTTGAAAAGATGAAAAAAAACTAGTTAAAAAATAAATACAATAGGATAAAATCTACTAACCCCTTTAAACCTCAGACATAATTAAGCATTTTCCTAAACAGTATTGTATAGGAAGGACAGAAATAAGCAATATTCTAAAATTCATGATATGACAATCATAATGATGTAACAAGCGATATTATGTCTGCTTATAAAATAGACAAATAAAACAGGATTATATGTTTCATAAAATATTCTGGACCGACCATCATCCCACCACTATATACATGAACTGAAAGCGGATAGTCAAATCAGCCAGTGGCTATGACGTAATGCAGCAGGATAATCGGGTGACACCAGATTATCTAGATGCCTGTATTAGCCATTTTATATTTGGATTTAATGGTTAATACCCTGAATACAATCTTCATCCAATTCATAATCCACATAATATTTAAAACTGCTCAACACCCGTGGAAACTCACGCACCATGAAAAACAATAATTCTCTATGTGGATTATATGGCGGTGATATTTACTAGTGCTTTAATGGTTTTCTAATCTTTAGAAGATCGTCTTTATGCTTCATATTTCCTAATCACCCAGTCGAGGCATGAACAGTTCTCTGCCTGTTAAACCCCATGACATAAGACAATATGTTCTGTGCAAAGATCTGATGACAGCGCTGAACATTTTATTCCACAGATTCATAAAAACGTTGCACTTCTGTCTCTGCAAGGACACCCAAGAACACACTGCTCATTTTTGCTGCCTATGATAAAAATCAATCAAACGTTATTGCCTTATTAAAAATAAGAGGTTAATTTGCTGCTGCAAGCAAATATTTAATAATGTCCAATTTGCGTGTGCCAAAAGTAAGTAATTAATATAGTCATTAATCAGAAGGCTATTGTCTCTTCTTTCTGTGTTTGGAACTCCAGGTATCTCAGTCATACACTTTACCAATCTTTGAATTGTATTTACAAATACAACCAAGATGACCTTGTTTGCTCTTCCCCAATCATCTTTCCGGCAGCACTAAGTTTCATTGACTGCCCATGTCAAAGCAAAGTAAAAATGTTCTGTCCCGTTTTGCTGATCATTTTAACTCTAGGTCAGCGTCCTTGCCCCTGGTCTCCAAACCTCGCGAGATTGTGTTGCTGTGACAGAGAGAAGTCTCGAACAGACTCAGTTCTCGTGATTTGTCGTTCTTGACTTAACATTCGACGGTCAGAATCCTCTGAATACGAAACCATTTAAGAATAAAATGCCCTTCACTTAGTTTTGATGCCTTGGTCTGAGAGAATGAGCATGTCTGTGCGCACTCATGTTCCTCTGGAGGAAATGACAGGACGTGACGTCAGTGTCTGAACTGTCAGTAGATGGCGCCACATCAGTCTTAATGTATGTCCAGATCAAACAGTTGGTATACTACGGTTCGTTCACTAGATAACAAATGACAGCTTATATGAAAAAAAAACATTTTCATTGAACATGGTTTTGGGACCTTTTTAGAATGAATTTGCTTGTATTTTATCCATTATGAGTCTTCCATGCTGGTCATTGTATGCTGATACAAACCAATATTAACCTTTTAAGATGAATTATATATCAAAACCTTATTTAGAAGTCAATTAGCTCTGTGCAGGATGTAGCCTTCAAAATAACCCACTATCCATGAGAACTGGACTATAACTGAATGTTAAGCAAAAACAAAGTGCGGTTTTGGATGCTTTCCATGGTCACCATACAATTGTCAAATTTAAGAGACAGGACAGAGGAATTGGGTCATCTTAACTTTTAGAGATGAATACACTGACTATAAGCAGAGGATCGTGAAAAGAAGTTAAGGGCAATGTATATATACATAAACAAACACAAGGTGTACATGTATAGGCATTTTATTTCACATATTGCGTTATTAGAAAGGATTGACCTAAACTTATATTCACTCATATTAATTAGATTAAGTGAGAGATAATGTATGGGAACTCTGATAAAACTGAATGAACACACAAAAATAAGTTATATTTTAGTCTTTATTTAATGGACATGCAAACTTTTGGTCATTAAGACCATATAATAATTGTGAACTTTACTGCCCACCCCTCAGACGCAGGACAAGATGGAGGGTGGATTCTTTCTGAATGTTGTAGTCGGAGAGAGTACGGCCATCTTCAAGCTGTTTGCCAGCAAAGATCAGCCTCTGCTGGTCTGGGGGAATACCTTCCTTGTCCTGGATCTTGGCCTTCACGTTCTCAATGGTGTCACTGGGCTCAACTTCCAGGGTGATGGTCTTGCCAGTGAGGGTCTTAACGAAGATCTGCATACCACCTCTCAGACGCAGGACAAGATGGAGGGTGGATTCTTTCTGAATGTTGTAGTCGGAGAGAGTACGGCCATCTTCAAGCTGTTTGCCAGCAAAGATCAGCCTCTGCTGGTCTGGGGGAATACCTTCCTTGTCCT
>VRLP01006887.1:0-25191 GCA_009660295.1 Lophius piscatorius | reverse complement strand
TATGTAGATTTGCGTGTCATCAGCGTAACAATGGAATGAGAGTCCGTATCGACTGATGACACGGCCAAGGGGGAGCATGTACAGTATGAAGAGAATGGGGCCAAGGACTGATCCCTGGGGGACCCCACAGGTGACGGTGTCCGATTAGTCCAAAATCCAAAAAGCAGTATTCAAATAACAGTCCAGGGTCAAAAGCCTGAAATCAGACACAGAAGAAGACAATTCAAAGAACCCAAATCCAAAAAATCCAAGTCCAAAGAACAGACAGGAGTCAAAACTAAGAAGAGCAGTCAAGATATAAGGAACAACTTACTTGAAAAACACTAGGAAGCGTCTGGGACGAGTAATGACACGAGGAACAGGGATCACAGACTATATACACTGAGATAATGAGACACAGCCTTCTCATGCCAGCCCACCATAATGCTGTGGGAGAGTTGCTGCTCCACGTCTTACATGTCCAAACTTCTTCCGGAAATGCGTCTCTTCTCCTCCACCGGTTACTTTTCCGACGATTTTAAATTAATATTACCGAGTTTTTACATTCAAATGTATAGCGAGTTCATCAATGGCCTGCCTCTCCATCGGTTAAATGCTAATGCTAATTAAACAGCCTCTGCTCAGGGAGAGATTTACCGCCAGACTTAGAAAAAAAACCCCGTTGCATTGAATCCCCTGCATGGGAAATAAGGGTCTTCTATTAATGTGCCAGATAACCCGAAACACGCACACACTCGCACAAACACACACACTAGGACACACGTACAAACACACACACACACCCACGAACACACAGACTTGGACACACATACAAACACACACACTCACGAACACACACACTTGGACACACGTACACACGCTGTTGTACGACAACTAACACTGTTGTTCATGACATCCGATAAATAGTGCGTCATTTGTGGCCTTTTTAAGTTTGAGGCATTGTAGTGGGTAACTTTAGCACTTTGAGATTTGATCCAAATGTAAAGTGCGTTATGAAATAAATGTACTATTATTATTATTATTATTATTAACCTGTGAGAGTGAATGTATTGTTTCTATCATGCATTTGTTTTGAAATACTGCACCCCACTGTTGATCCCTGTAGTGAAGCTGAGAATGATTCCCTTTCCTCACAATTTGAATTTTATATATTTATACATAGTTCCTTGATCTACATAGCCTCAAAGAACCATTTACCAAAAAAAGTAAGTAAATGATAAAAAGCCTTATTCCTCAGTTACATAAGGAAGGTTATAAAGATAGGGCATGGTGGAAGTGTGTGTGATAGTACGGTTCTGATAGGGAATCTTCCCTGTAATGGACATTGCTTATTAAAGTCTGTTCACGTACAGTTAAGAACATACCCTTCTATAAGACTCCTGCAATAGGAGGTCTTGGGTAATCCTACATTCACTCTATTAAGCCTTGCAGGATATTATCATGTTCCTTGAATCAGACAGAGGATTACCATGCCAACGGTGTATAGGTCATATTAGTTTAACTGATATTAAATGTTGAGGCTTTGAGTGAATGCGCATGTAGGCATCAGTCTCATGAATAAACAAGTATCTCACTTAATTTCAACACCCAGAGAATTACCATTCACAACATTATGACGGAGGAGGTGGTCGTCTGCCTGCAGAGTGAGCAGGTTTTTGTCTGGAGGTCAGATACGATGAGCCGTATCCATTTCAACCCAAAGGCAGCAGGGTGATGTGAGTGTTAATGAAAGTGTAATGACATCAGGATGGCTTCTCCACAGTTGACTGCGGGTGCATGCCAACCTGACACCCGATACCATCATTGAGAAATTTATGAGGCCGGTCAGGATTCTGGACCACAAAAGCAAAAAATCACCAGGTCTCTGCATCTGGAAGACATTGGTTTCCCCAACAACCAAAAATCATCATATTTCATCCCCATATATTTGATTATCATATAGTGACAAACAGTTTGAATGATTAATGAGGCATATTTACATTATTGTCTAGTCTGTTCCAGATTGAACATGTTTTGATTTTCACATTTATTTTGAGCCAGAGTGATGAGCTTAAAGTCATTTACACTCCATTGTCATGTTTCTTTTACATTTGTAACATCTTATTCTTGCTACATTTTTAAAAATTGTCACTATTCATTGTTTTTATTTTTATTGATGTTGCATCTCCATTTTTGCCTACTTTTTTTTTTTTTTTTTTTACTATTACAGAACTTCTATCAAGTGGTTTAAATTCTCAACCTATTTTACAGCAATTATGCTATTTTATACCTGCTTTTATTTATCCTTATCTGGATTCTAGAAGCATTCACACCCAACCAGACTATATGTTATAAACTATATGTAATACCACATGAAAATGTTTATTTTTACTTTTACTTTTCCATCACGTTTTTGTTTTGCACTTAACTAGTTCAAAATACTTCCTCGAAGAAATACCGTTCAAAGTATAAAACTTTAGCTCAATCAGGATTCCCGAAAGTGACATTTTCTCACAGGTATATTCCATCGTTTCACTAATATTCACTATTATTCACCATTTTCAGCCCCATTCATTCTTGTGGGAAAATCCTTCAACCTCTTCAAAAAATTCATAAATATTCCTCCCTCGACAGGACATTCATACTTTTACCTAGAAGCACCATTCAACCTTTAAAACATTCCTACATTTGTCGTCTTTCAACTAGTCACTTTAGGCATGGAGAGATTTGGAGTCAGAAAAATTTGAAATTAGAGTGGAGCGTTTGTTAAGGCAGAGTACAAGGAGCTGTAAAAATAACACCAACCTTATTGTTTGGGCTGAAGAAGCGCCTAGAGCGCTAAGTTGTCAACTTCCCGGTTTAAATGACTACCATTCAAAAATTTCAAAGATAACTGGGTAAAAACTCTGCAAGTAATGTATTTTTAACTCGCTCAAAAATTATTTTTTCTTCACTTGATCGGGACAAATTAAATACCACTACGTTTAGCGGACTCTTGTGGTTTCTCTCGTTTCCTAGTTTGCGGGATAGGACCTTCGGTGTCAGCGTGAGCGTGAGCCTTAATGTTTTGGACAATTCCCTCTCAGCTATGGCAGCAGGTCTCTCTGCCTGAACAGAAACGCAGCACCGGGTTCACATGTGCCTGACTAAGTCTGATATGTGTCGAGCTTACATTTTAGAGATAAAAGAGGGAAAAGGCCCTCATTGCCACTGAGATAAAAAAGCAAAGAAAAGAAAAGAAAAAGCTCTAGAAGGACAAACATCTCTCTTATTTTGAGTGCCAGGGGATATATTTAGTCATTCTTGAAGGGCACTGAAAATAATTCTGATGTAATTGTAGGTAGACAGGTGCTGACGCGGAGAGCTGCTTCAGAGGTTTCTGCTAATATTCTGTTGATTGTCCTTGTCTCCAGTAGGACACGCTCAATCACTTGTTGGACCGAATGTGAATGAAAAGATTGCTTTCCCGTTTTCAGTTCAACGTTATATTGTTCCATCGACAAGGAGACTTCATTCAAGCACACGGTAAACATTGATTTCATTTTTGACTAAATGTAATTGCGATCTGTAATCTGCTGCAATTACGGTCATACTTTGACTGTGCAGGCCTGTGACAAAGTATTGGACCCCTCCTGATTTCTTCTATTTCTGTGTATAATAATACCAATGGTAATTATACACTAGTTATGATTGGTTATGAACAATTAAAGATGCACCTACAATCTATGTCATGCAGACTGAGAGCAAAATCCATCCGTCTTCAAATCCCTCAGCGTTGGCCTCATTAGTCCACAGAATATTCTTCCAAATGCTAGGAGGGTCCTCAATATGTGTAGGGCAGAGGTTCAGATGAGTCTGCTCCTCTGCGTGAGCAGTGGATGTTCTCTTTGGTTCCGTTTTCATTTCCTGATGGATCTTCTGCTGTTGGAGAGGAGCTTGAATTTTGTATTTATAAAGGTTAGTGTTCTGTAGTGTTGAATTTGTTTGCAGATCCGACATAGTTTGGTATGAGTTACCTACAGAATTAGAAACCCGGAGGTGTCAAATACTTTTTCACAGCACTGTATTTTTCTCTCCTAGGAAGCCTCATCACATCACACTGTTTCCTTTTAAACTCCCACTTGGTGAATTGGTGCAAACTTATATTTTCTCGTGATTAGTGGACAGTTCAGCTGTACTGGATTTGTTTGTTCACGTGAGTTCAGCACCTCTACATTCATTTTAAAGTATGATACTATTGTGTTTTTTTTATTGCTGCTTGTATCGATATGTATTGCATTTGAAACAACACTGTGTTGTTTTAAGCGTTATTTATGAGGTGTGTCGCCACCTTTTTCGCCATGCTATCCTTGCAGAAGAGATCTTTGATCTCAATAGGTTTTAAATCTCCTGGTTAAATAAAGGTTTAATGAAAAAAACACTAAAATTAAAAATATTCCCTTTTTTCAATAAATGGAATATATTATTCATGACTCTGTATTTTTTGTGTACATTCAGCTGAAAGTAAAACATTGTTTTTATGTTTGTTTAGAAAAAAAGCCCTTTTTATCTCCGTATGAGCAGGTCTGATTTGTGATACGGAGGGAGGGGGATTGTGTGTTTAAAGTTGTTACTGTGTTCTGTGTTTTGACAAATGGAGGATCGTATTTATTATTTAGAACAAGAAAAAGCAACAAAGCGCTGAGCCTCGCCATTTAAGTAAACATGAAGACTCACTGCTTCCCGGGATTGTAGGCTGAGAACGCGCAATCCCCCCTCCTGGGGAGCAATCACGCCGAACTGGCAGCTGTCCGTGAACCGCTGACTTGATTTTTCAACCGATGAACTGGACACTAGAACGAGCGCTCGTCCCCCCGTCACAATTCCTCTGTGGATGGGGGACGCAAATGCCTCCGTGTCCACTTAGGAAGAAATGCTGGTAGAAGTAGGGGGACGGTTACAGGAGGGTTGAGTGTTCATATCCAATCAATGGATGCAGTAATGAACAATATACAATTATGTCAGAGCCAAAAAAACATGTTGTTTGTAAACTTTCCTCAACTTGTCAAAAGTCACTTAAGTGCACCAAACATTTTGTACATAGTACAAAACATAGGAGAAAAAAAACCTATATTGAACACAAAATGCTGGCTACATGTTACCCTGTTCATCATGTTGGTGGTTTCCCACCAACATCACACACACACACACACACTCACACACTCACACACACTTTATTATTGTAACCAAAGGCTTTCAAGTTCAAGCCTATACTTTTCAAGTTATGAAATAATGGAAAAAAGAATAACTGACTATATTATACGTCAAGCCAGAACACTCTACAACGTATGACCATTTCCGCTTGACCCTTCAAAATAAAAGTACTTCCAGTACTGTTCAATCACAGGAAACGTAAATGTAATAAGACTCACTTAAAACATGGAAATCTGATGATCTATTTTCCCAAATAATTAACTCTAACTTCCTCCAAGTGTCACAACAGTGCTGTTTGACACTCTACGAATATTAACCAGTTATGAACAGCACAGTAAATTGGTTCTTCTCAACAACATACCTGAAAAAGGGGGAGAAATAATCTTGAAAGGAGAAGATGGTATATTCTGAGGGACAACTTTAGTCAACCTGCGGAAATACCGCTCTTTCTTCTGTCTCTCCTCCAAGGTATGGTGGTCCACGACAGAAGCAATCAATCTCAGATTAGCACAGTCAAACATAAAAATTGATCTCCAAGAGAAAACCTAAACCAATAAATCAATCGAAGACAAACAGATTTAGACCAATTAATAGATCTGAGAAACACAGAACTCCAGTGCTTAAATAAAACACTTAGCATTAGCATAGGCAACCGTGGCTTATCACCTTTAGCGTTTTATCAGGTTTGAGTCAGATCTATTACTATTTATGTATAATCTTTTCAATCTCATCGCAAATTATGTAAATCATAAATTTAATGCAAAATGTAGTGCAAGTTTTTCACATACATGTTAGAATTATTTTCAAATTGGGCTCATGTTATCTCTTGTTTTCAGCATACCAACTTGATCAGTCGAGAGAGCCATAGATAGTTATGTTTTGAGTTATTCCTAATGTGTATAGGGAATCTTCCAGGCTCAGTCACAGGATGCCTGTCACAATATTTCAATAGAGAGTCAGCCCTTTTAACGTCTTATCTTAGAATTGACCTGTCTCCTATGATTCACTTTACAAGATAAAACTCTACGCTACACTAAGGGAAACTTCAGAGGGAAACAACTATTAGATGGCTCCATTTCTAGAGAACCTATATGCATGTCAGCGCTGTGGACCTCTTCTGGAGTTTCCACTGGCTTCCCCCTGGCCTTAGCTTTACCTCTATGACGGAGCAGTGAGACAAAAACATAACATGTACATAACATATGAGGGGCCAGGATCTCACTTCCACCAACTTAACATATGAAACGAAATACATAAAATAGAAAATAGAAGCTCTTCTCTAAGTCCATCAACAACGACTTAATATCGTCTGTGTCGTCTTATAGTTGAGGAACAGTTTCGTCATCGCTTTTATTAAAAAAAGCTAAATAAAAATCCAAATAAACCAAATAAAAATGAACAAAGCTTCCCTGGACAAAGTGAAAGTGCTTAGTGAGAAAGTGAATGTGAAATATTGTTGTGGCAGATGTGTGGAGGTCAAAAGTTCTCAAAAAAAAGATATACAATAAAAAATGGAGATTGAGATTGAGTTTCCTGTCTGGGGAAGAAGCGGCATGTGAACGGAGGCCAAACACTCCCCGGGTAATAATCAATCCAGACAAGTTTTCATCGCTTAAAGGCAAGAATCTCCGACAGAGCTGACCTCAGGTCTCAAAGTCAGATACGTCTACATCCGGCCGTGGGTGAGCAATCATCACAGGGAAAGGCTTTATTACGACAGTTTTATTCTCATTTCATTTACTCATTTTATAGAATTCTGAACAAACAAACAGAATAAAAAATACTGAAAATACAGATTTAGTTCAAAATAGATCAGCATAACTATTAACGGAACTATTTTTTCTGTCTCCCTCTCTATCAGCATAGTTTTGCAGAATAATTTCCAATGAAAACGTTTTATCCACACGCATCAATAACAGCCAGAAAATTATATTTTTCAAATTGTAATTTAATATACAAATTACATCTAAAATCAATCAGTGCTTTATTTAAAATATCAGCAAAAAGGAAAATTACATAACCCTTGGTAAAGAAAATGAACGCACCTCGCCAGTTAATTAAAACATGAGCTCTATCAATACTACCAATACGTGCGTCTGACTCCCTAATATGTTTATTATTTAACGTTTTCTTTAAATAAATCTCATCTATGTCTCCTCCCGAGCTTCGTAGAGTCTGTTCGGAGGATTAGCCGGAAGTTTATGAGAGTGACCGGATAAACGTTGATATGTGACAACAGAGGAGCAGGGAGAAGCGTTGGCGCTCTTGATTCAGGCACCGGCTATGTCCCAGTGCATTCTGGGACTTGTAGTATCTGTGGTGTTTGTGCTGTAACCAGCAGGCAGGTTATTATAAAAATTAGGTATCGTGGGCCGGATATGATTGTTTTGGTTTCTGGCCTTGAGTTTTGCACATTTGATATTGATCATTGAGAATATTCAGTACCGAGCGTGTCCTTAACCAGTTCTTGTAAGCCCAGAAGGAACTCAGCAACACTGCCAGTGTCACAGACACAATATTTCCTAAACTACAATGCCTGGGGCAAACAAGGATTGTTACTGCCTTTAATATAAATGCTCTTTGGGTTGTTTGAGGTTCGTGTGACTAAGTGAAAGTGCATACAAAGATACTTCAATCACTTAAAATAAAACTCCTCGTATAAAGGAAGAAAGGGACAAAGCAGTCAGAACTTCCTCTCACAAATGAAATTCTGCCCCTTCCGACTCCATTCTTAGTCAGTCAGAGAAATCCATTAGCCCACAACTTACTGCTCTCAGTTTATCAGAGTGAATAGGGACAGACACGTGGGTATCTCCGGAGCGGTAGTCATTAAAATCTTTTCATCTTTCAAGGGTTCAACATATAGCACAAAAAGAAGCATTTCGGGACTCCTTTAAAAGCTGTTTGAGGGTCATTAAAGCAAAGCTTTGAAGTCTGCCAGAACACCTCATCTGTTGGAAAAGTGTGCATTCTGACGGAGCGCAGAATCTCCCGATCTTACCAGAGTCTGACTCAAGAGTGTCCGCGTTGCTTCGCTTCTACTATTTGGCTTTGTTGGAAAAATGAGATTTGATTGCACAATAGATCCCAAGGGGGAGGATTTTCAGAGTCACAGCAGTATACAGAGAAAAAGGATAGCCGACTTCAATATAGAAAAATATATGTCAAAATACACTGAACAAAAAAAAACCTTCACAAATAAGTACAGAAATAATGAATACAAAGTGTTTTTAGATGAGATATTTTGACTTGAAATAAGACCCAAATACCGTGTATATCCATTATACAGTGTATATACATTATGCAAAAACCTAGTACTGTTAATGGTACAAATGTACATGTAAAAGAATTTTGAAACTGTATAGGAGAACGAAATGAAAGAAACAGCAAACTAGGAAAAATATATTCACAGCATGGTAAAACTTGAAAAAGTATATGAGGAAATTGTGAAATGTTGTACAAATTAATCTTTTTGCACCTTATAAATTTGATATGTATATTTTCAGATTATTGCACAAAGAAAATCGCTCAAAACGAAAAAATATGATTCTATGATATGTATCATTAATCATACTGCACCTTATATAAACTGAATGTGTATATTTTCAGATTATTTCCCATGGCTGAAGGAGGTAATTATGCGTTATTATTAACATAGTTAATGGAGTTGATTCACAGTCTAATTGCACACGGTGCAAAGGAGCTCCGGAAACGCCTCTTTGATTACCATAGGAGTTTGAGTCGGTCGCTGAAGGAATAAAACTTTGTAAAGTCACATTTTAATCAAGTATTTATTTATTTCCTGCCTGTTTCAAATAGTTGAGAAAAGAAAATACCTCGCTGAATACAGAATCTTTATCTCAGACTCAGAATCAGAATTAGAATCAGCTTTATTGGCCATGTATATGCATACAAGGAATTTGACTCCGGTTAACTGAGCTCTCACAGTACGAACGTCATATAAATAATTTTAAATTAAATGGATAAGGCAATAAACAAATATACAAGCTATAAACAAATGGAGATGATCTTGTGTACAGGTTATATACATTTAAATATATATGTATTAATATGTATATATAAATATATATGACAGTGTCAGACAGATGTCAGAGTAACGACAGTTGGAGGTAGTTATTGTATAATGAGGTGATCCAGGTTATCGTACAACACCGACACTGGTTTGATTGTTCGTCAGGTTTATGGCCTGCGAGTAGAGTCTCATCATAATCATTAGTTTATAAGATGTTCAGGATGCAAAATTGGAAATTTAAGGGAGCACTTCGACTTGAAAGACATGGCACATGAGAGAAATAATGAAATGACAGCAATTAAATATACGCAATTAATAGGACAAAGGAACCCTCTGTAGAGCTTTGCCTTTTCTTGTTTGTTGTGTGAGTGTGAATCATTTTAAGGGTTTGAATGATGATAATATAGCCTGGAATTTGAGGAAATATCAATGATGCAACAACAAAAATGTTGCTTGTGCTCCTCAAGCCTTTACTCTCTCATGAACTGTAAAATAAAAAAAGAATTTTATCAAATTTAAATCTCATTTCCGCAACAATAAGGTCCTTGTTGCCACAAAAGAACAAGAACATCTGCAAAACATCATTACGTGGAAGATGACCCCAGTGTCGCGTGGATGATGAACTTTATTATAAAATATTTATGATTAATTATTTACCTATAATTGTTTATGAATATTATAATAACTCATACCATGTGAAAGTAAGTCATAGAATCCTACGTATGTTTTTTGCTGAGATCAAGACATCCATTGATTTTGAATGCTGACATTGTAGTTTTATTTAAAATTCATTCTTGATTTTCCAGATCCGGCTGGTTTCTGTTTTCTTTAATTGATTTCCAGGAGAGAGAAAAAGAGATTGACTGTTCGGAAAGAGAGTGGTGCACAGTGCTGCACATTATCAAGCATAATAGAAATTGTATTTTTCAAGGTAATGAGGAGAGGTGAGGCAGGCATCTCAGCTCTACCTCCCATCTTGTATATATTGTTCTCTAGGTTCTTTTAGTCTCAATAGGAAATGCATCAGCAGCCTTAAAACTGTGTCAAATGGTGATTTGATTTGATCACCTTTCTCCAGATGGCATTCTGCTGGATAACCTTCGTACTGTGGTGTGTATGATGTAAAATGGGCTGTGTTGATCGGTTCAGACTTCACACAAAGTACGAGTTTCTTAAATGTTGTATTTTACCTTATTTTAGACAAGGAAATGATCACTTTAGCTTCTATACATTCAGAGACGTTAAGAAGCCATATGTTTTCCCAGCCTTTGGGATGGGCTAGTTGTACAAATTGATGGATCATGGCCCATTAGGCCCAACCAGGATATGATACATACGTAAATGAGCATATTTAAACAATTATTTGACCCTCTATACGATGCATGATCAAAAATGCCAAAAGCCACATAATATGGGAAAATTTTACCTTATTATGGCTTTTAGTTTTTTTAATTTTAATTAATTACCAACACAATCAACGGATGAATCCCGTGTCCGTGTTTATACATATGTTTCATGTCAATGCAGCCTGGTAGGAAGAGACTGCCGGGAATGGGTCTTTCCTTTTTTCTACAGAGCTGTAAATCCCCTTACATTCTCACATAACACCTATAGAATCTACAACCCACACAGAAAGTTTAAGTGCAACATGACTAGAATTACAGCAGACTGAGACACGCTCATGTAAACCCACACATTTTCTCTCTTATTCTCAAAGATTGATGGAATACTAGGTCAGGTTTGGTCGAGACCTTTTGATTAACTGTCAGGATTATATCTGCTACACACTGAGAACTGAACCCCTGACTGCAAATGTTGATCATTTAAGATTCCCATTGATCAGTGGGAGGCACATTAGTCAGAAACGGACTGCTGGGCTTTATGTTGTTGGATGCCATGCAGATTGCACATGATCGGCGCTCATTTGCAGGATTAAAGAGGGAGATGTACGGGGTGCTAGAGCAGAGGCTCTAAGTTCACTCACCCTGGGGAGAAGTTCATAAGCTGGTTAGTGGACCGTTGAAGATGAATGTCTCACAAACAGGCCAAAGTGCTCGGCTCTGGCTGAACATATATAAAACTACTCAAAAAAATAAAGGGAAACACTTAAATCGAACATCCTTGATCTGGATGAATGAAATATTCCAGTTGAAAATCTTTATTGACTACATAGTGTAACTTGTTGAGAACAAAAAAATGTGAGAACGATCAATGGAAACCAAATCATTAACCCATTGAGGACTGGATTCCGAATCATACTCAAAATCAAAGTGGAAAAATAAGATCCCAGGCTGATCCAACTTTTGTGAGTTTCCTCAAGACAACTCATAATGTGGCTGTGTATGGTCTTCAGGTGCCTGAAAGCACTCCCTACAACATCTGGCCATGCTCCTGATGAGATAACGGATGGTCTCCTGGGAGAGTCTGTGGTGTGAAGTGGCGGCGGTTGATGCATCAATAAATGATGTCCCGGAGGTGCTTGATTGGATTCACGTCTGGGGCACGGGCCGGACTGTCAATAGCATTGATGCCTTCATCATCCAGGAACCGCTGACACACTCCAGCCACATGAAGCCGGGGGATAATCATGCACCAGAAGGAACCCAGGGCCCAGGATTTCATCCTGGTACTGAACAGCAGTCAGGATACCCCAGACCAGCACTTGAAGGTTTGTGCGGTACTTCAAGGATATTCCTCCCCAGATCATCACTGACCCACCGCCAAACTGGTCATGCTGGAGGATATTGCGGGCAGCAGAACGTTCTCCACAGCATCTCCAGATTCTATCACGTCTGTCACATGACCTCAGAGTGAACCTGCTCTCATCTGTGAAGAGAACAGGGCACCAATGGCGAATTTGCCAATTCTGGTGGGAAATGCCAATGTGGCTGCACGGTGCCGGGCAGTGAGCACAGACCCCAATAGTGGACATCGGGCCCTCATGGAGTCTGTTTCTGACAGTCTGGCTAGAAACATGCACAACAGTGGCCTGCCTGAGGACATTTTGTAGGGCTCTGACAGTGCTCCTCCTGTTTCTCCTCTCCTATATATATAAATATATACATATATAAGACTTTTTCATGGCAGCATCTCTTGTTCAGAGACAATGAGGAAGTATTTATCAAAGATGTTTTCATGGCTTCTAGAGAAAAACAGAATTCTCAGAGGAGATGGACTCTTCTCCTTCTACACTATGAAAAGCTCTGCATACCTTTGGTCCTCTGTGTACATGCATTCATTTTTCTGAGGGCCAAATGTTCTGTTCTACATTTTATTAAAGAGCTCATACTGTGCGGCAGTTTGGATAGAAGAAATTATTTTCTAAAAAAGATGTTATTTTTTAATGCATCGCCTGAATGCCTCCAGGATTTGTCAAAAATTGATTTATGTTTTTTAATCATCATGTTGAATCAATAGAAACATCACTGTGTTTGTTTTTTTTTTCATGATTTGAAGATTTCATTATGAACACAGAGAGGAATTAAAAAATCTGAAATTTGGTTCCGGCTTGTACGAATTAAGAGTAGACAGAAAACCTGATGAATAATTGGGTTTTATAAGCCACAGAGAGCTTGAATGATGTAAAGACCATATTGACTGTGCGTGTGTTGGAAATGAGCGCTCTTATTAGTATGATGTTTGTACCGGTACAAGAAAGAGGCGGGTAATTGCAGGTTCCCCAACAGATTTAACAACAAAGCATGCTGTCAACATTCCATCCTCCGAGGTCCAATTAGAGTGAGGAGTGAGCTGTATTTCACACTCTACCTGCTGCACTGTAATAGAGCCGTAGCACTTTCCAGAGAAGAGTTTGTTTGAACAGACCTCAGTGAGAAAAATACTCTTCTAAGTAAGTTAATATGTCTTAGGTGTGCGTATTAGCAATTATTAAATCTCTGTCCTCATTCCTCATTCTTATAGCTGGGCCAGGTATGTTTCAGTAGCTTGAACAAAAATTAAAGGGTCATTTCATCTCAAAACCACCTGAAAATAAACTTTTGTCATGGTTCTGTTGTATATTTTGTAAGATTATTGTTATAGGTTGTATTTCCTGTTTTATTTGTAAGTTATGTCCTTGTACTTTCTTCTTTGCTTGTTTGACATGTGTTTTCCATGTGTCCCTATTTTAGTTTCTCTGTCTTTTCTAGTTCCTTTCTTCTCTCTTGTCTGTGTGTGAATGTGAGCCTGAATATTCTCACCTGAACCCAGTTTTTAATTGTCACCTTTTGTTTATTATTATTTCCCAGTGGAGTTGACATAATAATTGATAAGACATACAGCATGAGAAATAGGAAACTGCTCAGTGATGTTACCATTCACATTTTTCTTTTTTTTTATGGGTGTGCGTGTGCTACCCATGTCATCCACAGCTAAATCCGCCTCTGAGGGAGTCTCATTAGCATCTTTCATGTAGCATGTTCAGACAGGCATCTTAATTGCTCTTCATCTTCTTTCACCCTCTGTACAAATATTACAAAAGGTGTGTGTTAGTGTGCGTGTTTATGTGTATGTGTGTCTGCCAGTGATTGCACAGAAATTGACATTTATGTCTGTTGAGACAGCCGGCATGTGATAAGAGAACAATAGAGGTGTGGCATTAAGAGGACATATTAAGTGTACCATCTACAACCAGTGCTCTCTCAAATGACACACTTCTGTTAGTATACAACCAAGAAGTATACTATTTCCAAGTATACTTTGTAAATTATATTTGCAAGTATAGTAGAATATGAATTTCAACAGTGCCAAGTCCCAAATTGAACAATGTCAGTATACACTTTCTGGAAATGACGGCTCAACATTTCATGATGAATGACAGGAATGTTGGTTTAACACTCTGTAGTCTGAGGCCGTTTTGGCATCAACCCTAAGATTAAGCCTTTATAAACAAGATTAAATAATACTCATGATACATATGTTTGGAATCCTCATATACATCACCTCAACGACCTCTCAATATTTTATTCATTTTAACTGTATTAGCACACTAACACAAGAACATGTGGTGTTAGGGTTGAGGTCATGTCATGTGATCTTAAGTTCCAGAGGGTTAATGAGCGACCCATTTCACATTGAATGGTAATTTTTTTGCAATTTAACGATGGTATCCTCGGCCACCGTTTTCACAAGATTGAATTATCTCACAAGCCTCTCCGTTTTTGCTGAGTAGTCGAGATGATGACTAATGAGGGTGATAAGTATTCACCATTCCACAGTTTACCTTTGGGCCTTTTTGGGTATGTCACCAATGTATTAATGGACTTATACAATACACTGGCAAGGTTAAGTATGGTCTATTCATATGCACCAAATTTAGACTAAATCGAACCAATTTTCAATGTCTCTAAATTTGGGGGGACAACTCGAGGACTGTTAGCAAGGACGAGATAATCTGCTGATTAATGTCATCATGCTGGCTAAAATCTGAAACAGGAGCAGCATTATTCTGCTGTTGGTTTGTTCAGTTTTGACAATTGTAGAGTCATTGTAAAGTTGAATGTCATTTTAACTTCACTGCTCACCGTTCTTTCTGCTTTGAAGGTTAATCCGAGGGCTGTCTGCTCTGAGGACAGACTGAAACTCATCCAAACTACATGAGCATTGATGTCAGTTAGATGCAGTAAATCCAAATTGTAGCATACAGCTTGTCCTTGAATAAACACTGCAGCTCCTCTATATTCGGGAAGTCCCGTGTTTTGCTTCCAGCTTTTTACAAAAGTGAGAGGAGTGTCTCAGAGGTTACAAACTGGGCAGGTTGTAAAAGGCAGATAAATTAATTCAGTGCCTACCTTGGGCATCAACCTTGCTATAACGTCAAAAAAAATACTAAAGCTGTAGATGAATGACAACGCAGCCGAGACATGAGTCTACACAGAACTAGAGCAGACAGCTGTATGGTTTTAAATGAGAGTGAATCTCTTGCGTGAGCGAAAAATGATTTTGATAGTCGAGACAGGGGTTGGATTGCATTAAATTATGTATAGTAGTTTGAAAATGAGAGCCTTACCAATACATTTAAAGCATTACAGAAAAACAAGATGTCCAATGATAGATTAAAATTAAATTTATAGATCAATAATGTTTTGACCTTTGACTTTGAAGGTCCATTGGTGTTAATAGGACCCAATGAGCAAGGCCCATCAATAAATGAAGGTACATTAACTAAACATTGCACTCAGGTGACTTACGCTGCAGGTCCTGTGTGTCTGGAGGTTTTAGTCTGCCCTATCCAAGTCAGACACAGAGCCCAGAGCAAATACTGGGATACATCAGGGCAATGCATTTGTGTGTAGCAACCCAATGGGACCTTAGTTTCATTTCCCAACTTTTCATTTCAAAGTGTGAATTTTAATTGCTTCTGTGATTGCTGCAAAGTGACCTTAAGGCATCATAACTTTTTATCCAAAACAGAGAATAGACAGCTTTATCTGTCAGGCATGACCAAAGCAGGGGGCATCAATCCATTAATTAATGTTAGCATTCAAGGCACAACAACAGTACAAGTTTCCTCCAGCCCTGTGGAGCCGATTCCTCAGCCTTGCTCTATCATTGATTGCTGTGATGTCCCCCTGGGAGCTGCCTGCCTGATAGATAGTTGAGTAGCTAGACATCGCTTCTGCAGCCCTTTGTATCCTCAAGGGGTCACAAACAGGCCCATTCATTCTGCCCCCATCCTTCTACTGTATCCTTTTCTCTGACAAGACCAAAGGGAGGAATATGTTCATTGGCTTTGCATTCTAGGCTCCTCATCTGCCTTGGCTTTTAAGCCATTATCGAATGCCCTCAGGCAGAACAGCGAACGAGTACATGCTCTGACAACGAAGGAACTGGGAAAAGACAGGATTGAGGCAAAGGCAGTGAACTCTGAAAATGGAGAGGCGATGGCCAGAGAGCCAGATGGGAATCAGGGAGAGAAAGGGTTCATTACGACGGCTCATTGGGACTGGAAAAGCCCAACACATGAGGATACTGACATTTTCTGAACATAGTCTCCTCTCAACACTTCAGAGTGGCAGTGACTTTTTAGCTCAGCTTCACATGTCGAGTCAATATTTCTTATTGAAAAAAGTGACTGAACCTGTTTATCATATGAGCCAGTGGCAGCATGTATATGCTAAACAGTAAGGGGCCAGGGATAGAGCCCTGGGATACACCACAAGTCACCAAGGAGGAGGCATGACCAATGGTTAATGAAAAAAGTATAATAAGGGTCAAATAGTTTTTTAAAGCATACTATAGTATACTATACTATATCATTTCATAAATCAGCTTTCTTTCTTCACAGTAAAAATACTATGAAGAAAGAAGCCTGACCAAACAATTTGTCATTTTATGGTAAATGATATATAAAATGAATGCACTAAATAAAATATGCAAAGAAATACATTTTCCATGTTTTTTTTTCTTGGTGAGAACATTTAATTGTTATAACGTATTCATTAAGCCATAATTAACCAGAAACGGAACGGTTCTGGAATCCTTTAATCCTAAACATAAACGTTTAACAAGCTCAGAGACAATAAAGCAGAATTTCAGGAAAAAAAATATTTATCAATAACTCCCTGAAATTAAATATATGTATGAAGGGCTGGAGCTACTGTTGTCCCTCAATTGCTTTCTCTAGTACTGTAGACTTGGAAGAAAGCAAAAAAGGCCATAAAATTCACTTTTAATAAAAACAGAGAGTGGCTTGAATGTCAAGTGGCGTCAATGAGGCTCCATTCATTGCTGCTGAATCAGGGTTGCTCAGCCAAGGGAAGCCATAACGTTGGAAAGTAATTTCTTTTCAGCACAGCGCAGCGGGAGATAGCAGCATTCCATTACCAGTCACAGGGCAAACTCTGGACAGTTATTTTTCAGGGAAGCCGGGGGAAGATAACATACATTCATACTTTCAATCTCTCTGACACACGCAGGCACACACACCATTGTCCATTTGTTCATCTGTTAAACTTTGTAACAGCTTCAAAATAAAGTGAGACAATGAATGAGACTGGATGCTGAGTGGAAGTGAAGTAGGAAGAATGACAAAAAGAGAGTGTTGCAAGGATCAAGAATTTCACTCAATATACAACTCATACCAGCTGATGCACGAGAGTGACTTCACTCACCCCACCAAACTATAAGTAATTTATATTTGCGTGCAAGGACCCGCCCGCATCAGCATACAGCATGCATCGATGCGCACATACTGTACGGTCTCTCCTCCTATTCATAGGCTTCAGTCATACCATGTTTCATTATTGATCCCCTTAAAGTATAAACCATCCAAAAATGTAACTTTAGCATACTTCTAAAATAATTCTGAAGCACATCTAACATTCTCCACTCCTGCCTGCCCGTCGCCTCAACACGACCACAGTCTCAGCAGTGGAAAACCATTCGCCATTCGCCTTTAATAAAAGCCTTTGTCATTTCACTGATGACAGAAAAAGAAACTTTGGACTAGTTAGGTAGGCAATAAAACCCACACAGGGTAATGACCTCAACATGGAATCGCACTCTATTCGCTCCGCTGTTTACTCATAACTAGAGAGCCCTGGTCCTACAGCATGTTTGGTTTCGAAGTCATTAGAATGACTCCTCAGGGAAGTAATTGTTGTAGCATGGCTCCCCCAGAGCATATATTAAACATTTCTGAAGTCAGACACAAAAATCCAAAACATCATTTTGGCAGTATGTAGGCAAATGCTACAGGACTGAAAATATAAATCTAAATAAATCCGTTTGTCTCTTTATTTTTCAATGCCACACTTATTTCTTACAATGGTTGAAAATCAGTGGGTGTAAAAATCAGTGGGTGTGAAAATCAGTGGGTGTGAAAACAGCGTGACTTGAGGTACGCAGACTAATCAATTGCTGTCTAGGATTTTGCTGCGCCCAATTGTGAGGACTCAATATCTTCTTTGTTCATTCATTCATTATCTGTAACCGCTTGTCCTGTTCAGGGTCCCGGGGGCTAGAGCCTAACCCAACTGACATTGAGCGAGAGGAGGGATACACCAAGGATGATTTGCCAGGTCATCACAGGGCTGACACAGAGACGGACAACCATTCACGCTCACATTCACTCCTACGGGCAATTTAGCGTCACCAATTCACCTATATTGCATGTTTTTGGACTGCGGGAGGAAGCCGGAGTTCCCTGCTTATCTGGAGGAATGTTTGAATTTAACAAAGACAACCGAGAGAAATGGAAGTCAGCCAGCTACATTTGACTGTATCAAGAATAAACTTCATAGCTACCAGCACTAACAACTAAGAACCTTTACTTTTCTAACTTGATATGCAGTTGCTACCAGCCACAAACTGGACTTCTTTCTCTATTAGTACTAGTTTATTATTATCCACATGATGCGCCTTGTCATCATGACGACTGAAATGGTCAGTAGCAACTTCTGCTCTATTTTCAGCAAGTTCTGAAGGAGAATGTCAGGTCATCAGTCATTGAGTTTGAACTCACGACCAACTGGGTTGTGAAGAAGGACATAAAAAGATCATCCAAATTAGAAGACAGAGTTCATCTCCGAACGTCTCATGAGGAATTAATGTGACGTTCATCTACGTAAACCTGTGGCTGTGTAACGGTTTTAATGATTCTACTTGCCGTTATTATCGAGCTGTTGTGAAAATGTTTTTGATTGCAGATTTTATGAAACAGAATCGCTACTAAAGCTGTTCCACACAGAGTAGTGGGACAAAATTCCACAAAAGCAATGGCAGAGACTGATTTCTAATTACCAGTGGAATTAGTTGCAGTTGGTGTTAAAGCTTAAACAAATAGCTGCTAAATCTTGACTTTGTTGTGGGCTTAATGTTTTGTTTGAGAATTTAAAAGTTTAGTGAGTGACACAGGTCCAATTATTTATAACATATAAGTATTGTAGAGAAGTATTTATTAGTTATAATCAACTCTAAATAAATTCAACATGCTTCTGAGCTTGGCGACTCACAGGCAGTTTGTCAGGACAGTAATGGCATCTAATTAAATCTAACATTTTAATGATTCAACACAATGTTGGAAATAGATGTTTGGACTATTTCTCTTCCTCTAAATCATCTGTCAGACATGGCCGTTAGATTTGTCTCAGAAAGTACGTCATTGTCATTTTGCGTCAGAATACATGACAGCCATCTAACCTGAAAGCCTCTAGGGATTACATGTTAAAGAAACACGCTCACTCTCTCAGCACTCACCTTTGTTTGAGTTCAACATCTATTAACAAGCACATCTTTTGAACAAATGGTGTTTCTCGATAAGAAATGAGAGAAACGAGGAGCGATTGAGCTGTATGACTTGAATAAACAGCAAGACATTTTAGGATTTTGTAGATGGTGGGTGTGTGCTTGTATCTGTGTGAGAGCATCTTGAACTTTTTAACTAACTTTCTATGATTTATCATTTACTCCGTGGTTATTTCTGTGTCTATTTGGAGAAGAAGCACTTTGAAAAAAAAAGTTTGGCTCCTCCATCCATCACAACACTATCATCGCTGGCTGCTATCACCGCCTCCAGAGTGGTGTTCATTTTGTCAACTTCTTTTTATTTAGTCCTCTGTGATTTATTCTCATTGTTTTAACAGTGGTCTACATTATCTAGTTTCTCTTATACTCAACTGAACGTTTGTACGTTTTAGTCTTATTTTATTTAAAGAAAAAAGTATTGTAGTCTTTAAAACTTGCTATGTCGTTATTTTTCGAAGATATCAGGTTATTATCAACATTTCAGTAAATCTGGCAGTGTAGAAAACAATATTTTTATTGTCTTTTTATTTGAATTTAATATCAGACCTTTATGATCGATATCAAATATAAAACAGGTTGGAAGATTAAGAGTGCCATTTTGCAGGAATCATATAGTCTGATGATGTCCCTTAAGACAATTTTCATTTAAATTTTGATTTAAAAACCGCCCAGCGAATCAAGCCCACCAGTTTGCCTACAGGTGAAATGATGGCCAGAAAATTTTTTGGAGAAAGATGGAAATATGCAACTGACCTTCCCCAAACTCAATCTAGTTCGAGTTCTTCCTCGCTTTAAGGTCTATGTGAGAATAAAATTTGAAAATGAGCCATGAAATAGTTTTTGTATTATCGCATTAACACGATCAATTTGCGACTGACAACTCTTCCATAATATCCCCAACTATTTGGGGATACAAGGTCATCTAGGGGATAGAACATTCTTCCTTTTAGCCTTTAGATTTATATTTTGTACTTGGCAATCTGACAATGAAGAATCATTTAAACCGTTGAAGTGACCACATCTATCCGAAGTTCATGCCAGTTAAATCAGAAAGAACAACATTTTGAATTAATGACCTGCTCGCAAAACCGGAATCAAGAATACATGCAATTAGTGAATAAAGTTTTCGGTGTCCTGAAAAGTATTGCACCACACTGCTGATGGTAAACATATATTTGAGCCAAAAAATAGACGATGGCGTCTAAAGGAGGTTTCTTTTTGGTTCTCTGTGTTAATAGACTCCTGTGAACCCAACAGATGAAACATCGCTTTAAACAATAACCCTGACACGACTGATTAACAGCAAGTACAGACAAGTACTGTACGAATACCAACTCCCACAAATACACAGCATAAATATTTAAAAGACATGTTCACACTCATGTCAGATCAGTTTTAAATTTACAGCCCATTCTCACAAATCTGCCCCAAGGAGCTTTGCAATTCATATAGCTTATAACACCATCTTTTTTAAACCCCTCCATGCATACTGATGCAATTAAACAAGGGCAGGGGTTGTCATGAGAGGATTCAAGAGTTGGTAGACCCGAAAGAAGAATCTTCTACACCCTCATCCAGGAGGTAAGATGATCTAACACTATCGGAGAACTGCATGAAATGCAAAGGAGGAGACTAAGCTAATTTTTGCAACATTTTAATAATAGATTGTAAAAGCTCATAAAACAACATGGCGTCTGTCGCAACGCCATGCATTTAAAGGCCGACAAACTCCATTTACAAGCAGCCTTACATTTGGAGCAGATACAGCCTAGAAAAACTTCAATGGGGAAATATTTAAAACATTTTCTAAGACAACTGAAAAGCCATAAGCACATGACACCCTGCCATATGCCTGATGAGAGGTAACACAATTTTTTGTGGATTGTGCCACAGGCACGAGTCTGTGGCGAACAGAATGAAAAATAAAGCAGAAATGAACTTTTTTTTCATGACTTTAAAAGCCAGAGAGATCAAAGTTTTTTACTGTAAGAGAAAATAGACTGGCCTTTTAAGTGAGGCAGGTGATACACAACGTAGCTGAGGACCCGCTGCCCCACGACCCTTCCTGCCTGTGTATACAGAAGCAGAAAAATACTGGATGAATGAGGTAGGGAGTGGAAGACCTAATGCTGTGTTTCAAAGTTGTTGCTTAGAATCAAGTGTGACGCCCCCCTGCTTGTGTCATTCATCTCGTTTTTTGAGAGATCTCCTCACACACTTGTTTTATGACTTGTTGGTTCTTCTGACAGAACGACACCCACGCAGAATATTCCCCCCTCATCCACTCATTACACTACTGACATTACAGATTCTTCACAGACACACAAGTTGCTTTGGTTTATTTGACTGTTTTTTTGGTTAATAAATTACTTTGTTGTTTAGTTTACCCGTGTGTCTCCAAGTATTTGTTGCAGTCTACGAGCCGGGCTGTACCAACAGCTCCTGAATGAAATGTTTGTATGTCCAAATTATTTAAGGAGGCAGTAAGAGTAAGATATTACTTTTCCCCTTTAACAAGGTCTGAACCAAAATGTGTGAGTTTTCCCCACCCTAATTCTTCAAACAACCTCAGTGGACATCATTCCAGTGGTTTTTGCAAAACCCCAACAAACAAAGGTGAAGAAATAACCAGTCTGGTGTGAGACCACACATTCCCAAAACCACATTATCGTGAGGAAAGGTTGTTGATATTGACTGACAGAGATTGATGTTTCACAATGGGAATAAGCATGTCATGACTTAGTTTTTGCATTAACGCCAAGTTTCTAAACTTTGTTAAGGTAATCATACACCTTTTATTGAGATTCTTTGATTCAGTTTATTTAATTTGAATCATCATGTGAACAAACTGAAGACATATTGTGTTTTTTGTCCATGTATCTGACACATATTAATATACTACTGGGATCCTTGTGACATCCCATTATGCAAGATAATAACTTATAAAACTATAATAATGCATCTAAAACTTAACCAAGATTCAAATGAGTCTTCTCACATCCTCTCTTCTCCATTTTTGCCTGAAAGAAAAAACACTGTGCCTTCACACAAATTGAAGTAAGATGGCGTTTTTTTTCAGAATCCTTTTCACACCCTGGAAGCTCCACGACTGACTGAGTGTAATGGCAAACACAGAATTGTCACCTCTTTGTTTCCTTGTCAGAATCTCAGACTGGAAATTACTCCCGGCTTGAAGAAAAGAAAAGGAATGAAGCCGAGGCTACTCCATCTCCATCACAGCAGGCAGCAGCTAAATTGTAATAAAACTCATCAAAGGGAAAGTGTATGCAAGATCATGGAAGTCCATTTTTTTTCTTAGAGCTGTGCAATAGTTTCTGATTGCAGATATCCTGAAATAGCCTTTCAGTGGCTCTTTTGGCTTGATATTAGCCAATAATGACACTGCAGAGTACCTAGATAGCAAGTTTAAGTGCTCAATCATTATATAGCAGTTGAGCCCAACCCTTTGAAACTTTATAATCTATTATGAGCTATAAAACATGAAATCAAACAGGACAAAAAAGATACTTCTCTGAGTCTGAATCAGAGTTGATATAACACATTAACAGTGTAATAACCACATAAAATGTGTTCCTTTATATTAAAGTGTGACTTTTAACTCATAAAGGGATCATTTTGTGTGTGTTTTTTTTCCAATCCAGCTTACATCCATTTGACAATTCTAATGCTTTATTATTAATTCCTGTATTATATTCAACCTGCTTTTACAACAAAATTTGAAAAAATTGATTCAAAGAAAGTTTTGCAAAATATTATAATAAATCAATATTTTTCAATAAAAAAATAATACATATATATATTGTTATGTAATTAGTACTTTTCTTTTACTGTAAAATCTATCAACAAAGTTATAATTTTGATTTATGTTGTTTTTGGTCTATTTTATGAACCCCTTCCTTTAAGTATAATTGGGTCTGGGTTTAAAGAGTTGATTTGAATATGTTTTGTTAAGTTGTTTATGATTTTTTAATCCTCCATCAGAGAACTGTTAGATTATCACTTCTCATATGTGTATATCATAAATGTCTGATTTAGCCACTAAAAAAAACCAAGCAGCATTGTCAGTTTGAAAATAAACCAGAAAAACGACTCTCTATCAGCATAATTAATGGAGTTGACTGTGTTTTACAGACTGTTTTGTGTTGACGGTACTTTATAAACAGCTTTTCATCTTCCATGGATGGCAGGTGGTCTGCTGTGGGGAATTCTGACACCTTGATGAACAGCCCTATCAACACCCCACCATTAAAATTATGGTCATAATGGGACAATGAATCTTATCCATCTTCACTTTAATTAAACGTGCCATTGACCTGCCACCTGTTTCATCCTCTATCTCTGCGGCTTCTCACTTGGATGACCGCAGCCGATCGGATTGATTGTTGTTAATGGCCTGGCGACAAACACGGAACTTTTCACATCATTTATAGGACATCCACAATCTGACATAATTGCTTTGCTTTGACAGGACTGACGACAATGGAAGCCAGCTGTGTAGCCCCTATAAAATTAACCACCAAAGCCTTAGAATATATAAACAGGATATGTCGTTTGTCATGAATCCAACCTGCCTTGTGGATTGCCTGTCAGACTCGATGGCTTTGTGCATTTGTTTTGCACAAAAGCCCTTCCAAACACAGTCTTGCTGCAGCGGCTTGATTAATGAGCTCATAGAAAAAGCAATAAAATGTTACATTTGCAATAAAGCAGCACAAACTCTGACGCCTAGCTCCATTAACCTACAGAACAATTACATATGTACCACTGCGGGTGGGCAAATATGGTGAGCTGAAAATTAAGACATCCATCCTACATTCCTCTGCTCAGTGATGCAGGGAGTTTCCAAAATGACCTCCCTGCTATGGGTTAACGGCATTTGCGGTTTTGTACTGAGATGGGAAAGTCCAAGTAATGGCCTTCAGTTGACAGCAAGAGGGTCTTATCCAATCTTGATTTCAAAGAGTCTGAAGTCTATTAATAATAACACTACAATACAACCGATACCGAATCTTGTTTCTTGTATCCATGCAATAATCAATAGAACCAAAAAGGAAATAGGACATTATTATTATATTTAAGGTATTTGGCTGACCTAAAGCATCTCAGAAGACGAAGTTCTGGATATTAAACAATGTTTTCTTTGTTCTCTGATTTAATGGGAAGCACTAGACTCAAGGCGAGTAGGTTCCTGAGAACCTCCACAAAACATGGGGCATATCTGTGAGTTTCCTCCAGGTACGAAGGCTTCCTCCCACAGTTCAAAAAAACAAGTAGTACTGGTGAACTGATGACTTTAAACAGCCTGTTGAAGGGAATAGTTGTCTGTCACTATATGCTGGCCCTTTGATGAACCGCTGAATGGTCTAGGCTATACCACACCCCTCACCTAATATCAGCTGGGATAGGCCCCCTTTTTCCAAGAATAGAATAAGAGGATTCAGAAAAAGGACGATATTTATTAATATTTTTCGTTAGTGAAAATCAAAAAATTGTGGGCAGTTTGGATGGGAAATGATCGGAATGCTGTCCTGCTAGAGACAGCAGGTTCCAAACATGTACAGCCATAGACATGACTCTGACTGAAAGAGATCTAAACATTTTAGCAAACAAGCCGTATTTCTGCTGCCCCTCGTCTGTGGAATGCCCTCCCTGACCATCTGAGGGCTCCACAGACGACTGACACATTTAAAAAAGGACTTAAAACTTTCCTTTTTAGCAGA
>VRLP01006886.1:0-25191 GCA_009660295.1 Lophius piscatorius | reverse complement strand
GATGTTTAAGCTCAAACCTGACTTCAGTCTCCCGCACTGCTGCAGAGGTTTAGCAAAGTCTGAGTTACTGGAGCAGAAAAGTTTGTTCATGACCTTAAAAGCGTTTGGTTTTATCCTGAGTTCAGGTTGAGCGGTTGAACTCGTGATCACTGCAGGGCCAGATAAGTGGGAGGAGTCATCCGTGGGATTAAAGTGATGGCTTTCATTCCAGATTCTCACGGATCCGTTTCCAGGAGGACGTCGTCTTTGTTGATGGATTATTTCAGACACTCTGTCACATGAAATGTTTTTATGACTGCACTAATCTTTTCTAAATAAGTGTCACATCTTTCGTTTTGCAATGTTTTCATTTCCACTGTAAAAGCCCGCGGGAGTTTCTGTTCTGATCCGTCACATAGGAACTTTAGAGGACCGCTTTTTGGTTGAATGGTATTTTTTTATATCTGCAAATTTTAAAGTTGGATTCAAAATTTCTGTCTGATTGTGTGAAACCACCTGAAATAAAACTTAGGATAAAATAAAAGAATGTTTCTGCTGTTCTTTGGACTAATACACACAAACACACTCAACAAAAATAAAAATAAAGTTACCAGTTTTTACTCATATTGTTCTCAAGTTGACCAACGACATTAAATACTGGAGTTACTTTTACCTCCACCGACGGAGGAGGTTCAGTTTTCACCTCTATGTGTTTGTTTGTTTGTTTGTTTGTTTGTTTATGAGTAAGATTTAGGAAGAACTAAAGGACAGGTTTGACCGGCATTCCATCCAGAGGAAGGTAAATGTTTTGCCTATATAGGGGTGATTACATTTTGGCAAAATTACGTGGGTCGCAGCATTAAAATAAGAAAGTATAAGACGTTTGGAGCGGTGACGTCAGAGTGACGACGCGCCAGGGAGAACGCCCTTAAACCGGAGAATGGCGTTTTTAAGTTCGTCCAAAACATCTTTGCGTCTAAAACAAGCGAGCTGTGAGGCTTTAGCTGAATTAAAGTAACGTTGATGGTCATGCCGTTTTTTAGGCTCTGAAATGAAGGTAATGACAATAATAGCGGAGATTACTGAGACTGATCACTTCCGGTAATTATGGTCACGTGGTGTCGGTAGCGGAAAGCCGGTAATTTGTTTCACACGTGACTGTTTTCCAATAAAGTAATGAAAAAACTCCACACCAGACTCCAGACCGGAGATTTAGTTAGATATAGTTGCATTGTACGGAGAGGCGGGGGTTTATGACCTCAGACAAATCTGAAAAAAAATATTCTGAGGCACATAAAAGAAATAATTATCTTTTAGTCAAAAAAAACTTTAACCGGAAAAATATAAAAAAATCATTGTAAATAGCAACCATAGACTATTAACCTAAGTAGATATTTCAGTCTAATTACACATATATCTTTCACATGATACAAAGGGTTACTCTTCTACACTCTAATGATGGTTTTAGTCCTCATCCTCAGGAATGTGCCGGGGTTAACCGGTCATCCAGACGGAGCCCAGAGGAGAACCGGTCCTCTCTGCGTTTAAAGGAACCAGTAGAGGTTTTATTGATGTCTGGTCAGGACTCATCTTTGGAAGATTTCTGTTCCTGTCCAGCTGGAGAAGAACTCAGAGTAAACCCAGAAATCATTGAAGGGATAATCTGTTTCATTCAGCCTGGAAACATTCCCAGATCCCCCAGGAGGAGCTGGAAGTGTTGCTATGGAGACTTCTGGAAAGACCCGCGGCCACCGAGGCCCATCCATAGAAGAGTGGAAGTGGATGGATGGATGGATGGATGAACGGACCGTGTGGAGCACAAACAGACCTCTAATCCATCTGTGACCAAACTGCAGCTGTGTCAACCAGAAAATTTACTAAATGATTTCAGACATCAGAAAAATCTTTCTGGAAAAAAAATCATGACGCCATGAAGTAAAGTTTCAGACACGACTTCAACGTTCAGGAGCTTTTATTTCACCTTATTTTGTCTCCCACTGCTGCGCTTCCCTCACTAAAAGAAGTTACTACGATTAGTACAATGATGAATGTTATATTAGTTTCTATGAACTAACAGTGGGCCAATTTACTCCCAAGAACTTTTAGAATAGGACAAGTGAAAGTAAACTCTTAAGTTAATATTAATATACTTCCAACATGAAGTGTACCTGGAAATAATGCTTGTACTTTACTTGCTTGTAGTTTAAAAGAATGAGCTTGAAGTTGATTTCTTTAATATCACTGGACGACAGAAGCAGCTCTTCTTACCGAACACGTCTGAATGAATCCATAAAGGTTTCTAATGACTTCTCCTCTGTTTTCTTTCCTGCTGCTGCAGATCTGCGTTTCATCCACAGATGCTGATGTGGTGAAGTGGTGATGTGGGGATGTGGGGATGTGGTGTGTCATAGGACGGCCAGTTTTCCACGTTGCTCTGCCAGAGCTGCCCGGCTGCAGCAGAGGAGACAGACTGCAGAGCGCTGGCCGGAACATTAAAGACATTTGTCTTTGTTACTTCTTTCGTCTTCTTCTTCTTCTTCTGCCAGGCGGCTTGTTCAGCCCATGGGACTGTGGGTAATCATCTGTAAATGTTTTATTGGAAATGACTGAGTCATACACGCTGTACTGAAGACACCTGCTACCACAGATATGAAGAAGATGGATGGGATTCTTACCGTTAAATGACCAAAAGGAAAGAGCCTCTTCAGATTCGGACAGATACAAACAAACAGTTTTGCGCTCTGTGTTTAATCTTTTTGTCCAGTTTTCATGAAAGACAGAAATGTGTATACTTTCCTTGTGTGACTGAACCGTGTCCCTCCAGATGAGTGGGAGAGCTTCAGATAAAAGAAAAAGCTTCAAGGACTTTTTTACATAGAAAGCTGCAGGCTGCTGCCTCCTGCTGGTCAGAACCCTAAACTACATTTAAACAATGACAGATTGATTTTTATTACTTTACTTCAGCGCCAACATAAGGACTCCGGGAGTCATCATTTACAAGGGTATGTCGTTGACTTCTTACGTAATTTCAATGATGACCAACTTAAAAAAAGATATTATTCAAGACAAAAACAAAACCTCCTCGGCGGAGGCAAAAATAATTAATTCAAATATATAAATTATTGAATTAATTAAAATGGGTAAGGGTTTAAGATGACTCGTTGATGTTTTCCTTCTTAATCATTATTGGCTGAATAATGTTTGACGAATCAGCGGACCTCAACATCCGGTCTGCTTTTTCCAACACTGGTGGAACCTTTGATGTGAGGTCGGTTTCTACACGGCTGTAAATCCTGTGACACACAGCATGTCCTCCATGCTCTGCTAACATGAGAGAAGAGATTGATTATCGGTGTCTCTACGACGCTTTAGATTAACTTTAGAATATAAATAGTTCAGAATATCGAGTGTTTGATTTTATAAATGGCGGCGGACGTGTCCGAGTGTTTCCTTCAAATGTGGACATTGTGAAGAAGGAGGTTAGTTCATTAAAACAACACTACACACACATATATATGTATATAAAATATATATACAACTGTATGTATTGTTATTCAGTTATTACATAATAGTTTGGTTGGGAAACTTTGCATCAATTTTAAGTTTTTGTCATTTCAACCTCAGATCCTATAAAATGTCAGTAATTTACTAAAAAGGAAATAGTTCCTCACAGAACGTTAGGGACAAAAATGTACTCATTTAAACCCACAAAGCTGCAGCAGCTTCACAGAAAGATCACGTACCGCCTGTTTGTTTCATTCTGACATCATGGCTTCACAATCTTCATTCTTACATTTTACTATCTGAAGGTTTTATTTTCCTGTTTTGGGGGCATCTATTGAATATACGTGCTACCACAAAAATCTAATTGGTGAAATGTACAAAATAAATAAATGTTTAATAGTTGTCATCGGGACTGATGTTAGCCGGAACCTCAAAGTCATTAAAAGTCTCAAATGATACTCAAATATAATTATTTAAAGGAAGATTCAGGAAGAGAGAGTGTAGAAACAAGATGAAGAAACAAGATGAAGAAACAAGGTGAAGAAACAAGATGAAGAAACAAGGTGAAGATCTGTGAGCAGCAGGATGGTTTCATGCCCAGAAAGTGAACTACAGATGAGATGTTTGCTCTGAGAGGGCTGATGGAGAAGAACAGAGGAGGTCAGAAGGAGCTGACGGAGAAGAACAGAGGAGGTCAGAAGGAGCTGATGGAGAAGAACAGAGGAGGTCAAAAGGAGCTGATGGAGAAGGACAGAGGGGTCATGTTTGGAGAACATGTGACCTGTTGTATTTTCATCGTCACTTGGAGACACTTAGTTTTAAGGCTGTGGAATTATTCTGGCTGTAAAATATAAAGAACCCGTTCTCCACCTCAGAGAAGGTCTGGTGTGATATGACTGAGAGGCTGGAGGGTCAACATCACGCAAAACTTTGTCATCACACCTAAACTCCTGCTTCAGGTCCATTGTTTCATGAAGGCTACTCACCTCTCTCATAGAGGAGATGCAGGAGGAGCTGCAGTGAGTTAACCCTTTAGTTTCCACATTTATCCGTCCAGAACAAAGAGCAGTTTGACCTAAACCGAATAACAAAATCGTGGAGAAAACGCCCAACCACAAGCTGGAGCATGATGGGCTTGATGATCCTTCACCATTGAAGTAATGATGCGTTAATTACAGAAACTACAGTTTGTTATATTCAAGCTACACTAATAAATAGTCTTCATCTTCTTCATGAAGAGAGCAACTCCTCCTCCGCCTCCTCCGCCTGACTCTGAATGTGTTCTTTTCCCCTCCTGTTCAGTTGACTGGGAGCTGTGATGGAGGGTTTGGAGGAGAAGCTCAAATGTCTGGCCATTGCTCGACGGTCTCATCCAGAAGAACCCACCTACCTGCTGGACGTGGCCCTGCAGCCGTCCGGCCTGCTGGCCGTGTCCTGCTCCAACTTCACCATCCACCTTCACAACAAGGACACTCTGAACCTGGTGGGAGAGTATGGGGGCCACAGCGGGCCGCTCTGTGGGGTCCTTTTCTCCCACACCTCCTCTGACCTGCTCTACTCTGCCTCAGCCGATGGGACGGTCCGGGGGTGGGACGTTCGCCGTCCTGGAACAGAAGCAGTCCAGGTGTTTAAAAGTGACCCATCACACATCTTCTGCAGCTTCGACCTGAGCTGCAGCGACGCGCTGCTGTGTGCCGGCACCGAGCAGGTGAACGATGAAGACTCCTTCCTGGTTTTCTGGGACGTCAGGAGACCAGCTGGAAGGCCCCTCGGGGTGTATTCTGAGTCGCACAGTGATGACATCACACAGGTGCGCTTCCACCCCAGAGACAAAGACCGCCTGGCGACAGGTTCTACGGACGGCCTGGTTAACGTTTTCGACCTGAGCCGGGGGGCGGAGGAGGAGTCTCTGCTGGCCACCTGTAACAGCGACTCATCTGCTGGTTCCGTCTGTTGGTCCGGAGCAGATTACACCCAGCTGCTGTGCCTCAGCCACGACGAGGGGCTCCACCTGTGGGATCTACGTCAGCTGGACACCGATGAGCCCCTCACCATCTTCAGCACCTCCGACGCCCGCAGCTTGACTCCGCTGGCTGATGGGGGTGGCGTTGATTACCTAGTGGGGGGGAGATGGCTGGAGGAGGCCCAGAAGCTGCTGGTGGTCGGAGGGAAGAACAGCGGGGATCTCCACCTTATGGACTGTGACCATAGGGGGCTCAGTCTGCTGAGGACCCTGGAGGGTGGCCACGCCTCCACAGTTCGCTGCTTCCTGTGGGATGAGGCGGCGGAGGCTCTGGTCACTGGGGGTGAGGACTCTCAGCTGTTGCTATGGAAACCGGGAGGTGAGGAGCTCCTAGGAGGGAAAAAGGAGTCCATGAAGAGTGAATCAGCTTTGAGACTCAAATCCAGGCCGCATAAAAAACATGGCTACCAGAGGGAGAAGACGCCAGCGTAGACGCCGGGCTCAAACGAAGACCGTGGCGTTGGTGTCGTATTGGTTATCATCAGCTGAACACGTGAAGTATGGTTCTGGTACCATAAAGAGTTCTGTCCCACTATGTTTCTGTGCGCTGATCTCTACCTCCGCAGCACGGCGTGTTTTTACCTCCGTTTGTCTGTTTGTTGGCGAGATTACGGAAAAACTGAAAGACGGATTTGCATGAAATGTAGCGGCAGGTTTAAAAGTTCCCTAGAGACGAGTACACTTTGGTGATGTTTCATCATCACGTCACCATGTGATGTCATAATAACCTTCTTCTTTTTTTTCCCAGTAACTCTTAGATTAATGGACAGATTTGCATAAACGTTACCCGGAGGAAGAGTTGGGTTTTTACGTGACCGGGTTCTGGAGACGTCGTGACCTGACATCATAAGTACATTTTCTTGATCACACTTGTGGACTTTTTGGCCAAAACTCTCTTAATAGTGAAAAGATTTAGTTTAAATTTGGTTCGCTAATTTATCATTTAAACCAGAAAAGAGGTAGAGACGTATCTAATGGATTCTGATCACAATGATGTCTGCGTCTGGTTCTGTTGGGCCCAGGAGGTCCGCTCTGACTCACAGTCATTGTGACGTAACATAAGGAAAGACGTGGGTTTTCTGTGACTGCATCGTTGACTCGCAGGTCCAAACTCGGTTCTGTTTACCTTTTACCAGCCGGCTGCCTCTTTTATTCAGCCGCTTCAAACTGTCTGAAGGAACCAACCCAGAACCCGGAGCGGGGCGCTGATATTCTACCTCTAAGTTGAATCAACGTTTGTGTTTTTAAACACTGCAGAAAAATGAAGGGTTCACTTATGTCACAGATCCGACCTCCATCAATAAATTATTCAAATTGAAAATCTTTATTGCTGTATAATTTCTTGAGAACAAAATGACGTAACGGTGAGTGGACACCAGAACCATGAACCCACTGTGGATTGGGTTCTAAATCAGACCCAAAAATCAAAGTGAAAGATGGAAATCACAGGTTCTGATCCAACTGGAGCGAATGTGATCACAACGCATAGTGTGTCTGAGTAGTGAGTTTGACCTTTGACCTCCATGTGCCTGAAGGCCCTCCTGACAACATCTGGACCTGTTCCTGATGAGATGGAGTCCTGGAGGATCTCCTCCCAGACCTGGCTCATCAGTGAGTTCCTGGAACGTCTGTGGTTCTACTTGGGGGCATCTGATGCAGCGATACAGAACGTCCCAGAGGTTCTCAGGTGGGTTCAGGTCTGGAGAACCTGAGGACCAGTCAATGGAATCAAGACCTTCATACACACTCTGACCACACATGCCTCGGACAGTTCTTCACCCAACCGTAGTGTGTCAGAATCTGCCGGGTTGTTCTGTTTGCTTGATTCAGCTCAGTAATGGGAAACAGAGTGACATCTCTTCCACGACTTTGAGATTCTCACTAACTATTAAGAGTGTCATTTATTTACGGGTGTAGGCAATATAATAATAAATATATAATAATAATAATATATACTGCTATATTTGGATTAAATCAAACCGACGGTTGAGAAATTACGTGCAAAAAATGTTTGAAGCTAAAGCTCCCCCTAGTGTCAGAAATATAAAACCGACCTCTCCCAAAATCAATCCAGTTCTTCCTCACACTAGGGTCTATGTGTGTATAAAATCTGACAATGGTCCACGACATAGTTTTGGAGTCATTTCTGGAAAAGTGTTCTCCATAAGACAGCTCCCTCTAGTGAGTCAAATAGGAACTTCTAGAGTAAAAATGATATTTACTAGATAGATCTCGACTCAAGTCATATGCACCAAGGAAGGAAGGCACACACTTGACCCTATTATCTTAATAATAATAATAATAATAATACATTTAATTTATAAAAGCATCAATAAAAAATATAATAATACCTATATAATAATAACAATATATCTTATTATCTTATGGAATTAACTCATCCTTCCCACCAGGCCCTGAATCGGGCTTTATACTTTTTTTTCTTTTTATTTAACGATGCATATTACTAGATTTGAATAAAACCATGGGTTTATGTCAGAGCCAAAGGTCGTAGCATGTGCATGTAGCTCCCCCTAGTGGACATAGGTGGGTCAAGACGTAGGCATGTCTCGGTAAATACCTGCAGACAGTATTTGAGTTTTGTTCGTGTATTTGGTAGATTCAATGGTTGGCTAAAACTCATTAAATAATGGATACATCTGTAATTATCTTACATGTAGCGATGTAATTGGTTCTGATCACAACTGTGTACTTCAGGTACTGTTGGGCCCATGTGGAGGTTTACGCTCACTAAGGTAAGGTTACGCTCACTGCCTGGTTTCTAGTTTGGGGTATTTCATTCAAGCATAACTTAAAATAACAATAGTGCACGACGGGTTCAAAGACCCACCCAAAGTTATATGGGCCCACCCAAAGTTGAAATCCTGGCCCCCTTCACCCCCCACACGGCGCGCCCCTGGGTGTACCCCAACGTTCGCCTTATTTACGGTGGACCGAAATATTCCTGTTATGTAACCCTCTTCCTGCCAGCCTAAGCCTTTCTAAACTCGGGCTTTGCATTCAAACCCACTCTCCTTTTTACGCAGCGCCGCTTCAGTGCAGAAACTTCCGTGGTGACGGGTCAATTCAGCCGTCTACAAGCGGGTGAAGACGCGTGGAAGGAAGGGCTGGGCCTCGGACAGGTTTTGCCTCATTCCAGCGCGCCGTGTGGCGGAGACTCCGCACCGACACTAACGGCTCTCCGCTCTCAGTGCCTTCTCCTCCACCGAACTGAGCCTCGTTTCCATCTACAGCGATTGACGCCTCCGTCTGACCAATCACAGCAGCTGATTTGCAACACTTTAGCCAATAGATGTAATGCGTTGATTTTAACCTATCAAGCATGTTCGGTTGCATCACTGTTATGTGGTCTCAACCCAGCAGTGTTGACAATAGAAAAGAAACATTAACCGAATCATTAACCAACTAAGGAAAATACCACAATCCGGGGGTGTGGGGGAAGACAAGAAACCGAATCAGTAACAGGAATGTAATTATAATCCTTTTATCCAGCTGTATTCTGTCATTAATGGAAGTTTGAGGATTATTCCGTTGGAACGAAAGGGTACTCGTGGGTTTGGCTGTTTGAGGCCAGATTTTCCTGCTGCTTTCCTCCGCCGCTGCTTGGGAAAAAAAAGCTGTTTGCACCGAGCTGGAGGTAGAATAACAGTTAGTTCGGTAGATTTCCAAGCATAGGATAACTGCTCGCCCCCGTCTCCGTTGCGAACCGCAGAGGATCAAGGTAAAGTAAAGCTACTAGCATTAGCCCTGCTCCTGTATTTACATCTGGGATGATGGGTGATCTCCCTAACCCGCCCAGGTAACGTTATTTTTTACAAGCACACATGATCATTTTTGATGTTATCTACTCTGTGTTTGCATATCAGATCTGTGTGTTTGATTTGAGCTAAAAGCTAACAACTGGAGCTAACCCGCGTTAGCCGATGCGCTAATGTCAGCTAGCTCCACAACATGAGGTTTTCTGAAATAAATCTCGACTTCTTTGATGGAAATGTTACATTCTATGAATGCTAATAACACATTATATCTTAAAGTCTGCAGATGGGACAACCAGCTACAGCTAAATGCTTAAAACTAACGATTAATCGTAGAGCAATATAGCTAGCAGGTGGCTAACGCTAGCCAGGGCATCGCGCTGTCAAGTTAAGATTCAGGCCCCTAACAGCTTCCATCATCTTCAGTCAAAACCTTCATTTTCATACTTTAATGTTGCTGATGACTTGCTTTGCTGCTGCGGGCTATAACAGTAATCTTATTTAACTGGCTGTGATTTTTTTTTGATGTAATTTGGCTTAGTTTCTGAGTCTGCCAGAGAATGAATCGGTCATGGTCAGGTTTGCTTAAGAGTGATGCTTATATTTAATCGTCAATCTGTTTTATTTAGTAAAAGGACAATGTACTTCAATCAACATTCAGGCAAGTCTGTATATTTGTATACAGATCTGCACGTTAGTTAGAATCTGCTATCCTGATACAGGAGTTACAAATCAAGTTGAAATACATTGTGATACAGCCCAGAATGCAATAATATTATTTCAAAGGAATGTGTTGGACCTGAAAATCCCCACTATATAACAGGGCTCCTAATTTATTTAAAACTTAGATGTACTGTCCCTCTTGTGACGATGAAAAGCTTAAGAACCACTGATAATTTATTTTGTTTGAACATTGACAATGTACCTGGTAATTATTACTGTTGATCAAACTTGTGCAGCGTTTATTTTCTTTAAATCCTGCTCTTTCAGTCTCATTGAGTGGTACCACTTCTTTGGCTCTATATCTCATCACGCTGTCTGTTAATGTGCACAATCTGATTCTGTCACCTTTTATATTGTTTCCTGAGTGCTACAGTAATCTCCGGTTGCCTAGATGAACCTGCTGGTGGACCTTCGGCCCAGTGTCAGTGAACTGGGATGGGCAGTGGGTCCATAGATGATTTGTGGTATTTGCTGATTTGACTGCTACCAGTTCGCTGCAAATATGGCAAGTCTCCAAATTAATGGGCGCTCCTTTTTTCATTTGGCTTTAAACCAAAATGTTTGGCGACGTTGTGATTGGCTTGTTCTCTACATGAGCCACGACGTTATCATTAATGGTTTGAGATAATCGTTGAGAAGTTGCTCGGTTCCAGAGGTTAACAGTTGGTGGCTCCAAAGGTTAATTCTCTAGTAGTAGAAGAAGCGCCAGCAGATGATGTTGTGACCAAGGGCCTATCAATCATCAAATGGTGGAGAACGATGAAAAATAATGTTTGAATTGATGTGGAATGTTTGGGTCATCCAGTATTTTTAAATGTATGACTTGAAGTCATCAGTGGCTTTATTGTTGGTTCAAGACATTTGTTAACATTCTGATGAATGGCTGTTGGGATATGGACTCTGACAGACTGTGGTTCTGAGATCCACCGGTGAGAAGCTCCAAAGGAAAACAGCCTGAGGAGAATGCTATTCTCCTCAGTGGGACGGTGCAGTCGACCTGAGCTGCACCTCTGGTAGTTGTGTTTGAAATGGACTTCAGTTTGATAAAACCAGACAAATGTGGCTTTAAGCCACTGAGATGTTGCACCGGGAAAACTTAAAGCCACGTTATCTATTGACGTGAAACAACGTTTGGGAATCACGGACATAGACGTACCTGTGGTTGAACATTCCCTCCGTTCATTTCCATTTAAAGGTTCTCCATGTTCAATAACTCAATACTTATCTCCAACTGATTGAGCAAAAAACAAACGTCAAAACAAATGTCAGTCACCAAGTGTCTAGCGCTCAGAACTGTTTCTCCCTCTGGGTGGAACACCTGCCAAACACATGATGGTTCCTCGTATATATATGTAGACCCCAAATTATTATAATTAATTCAAAAATATGTACAATAACTTGTTATAACCATTATTTGGCTCCATCGGTGGTGGAGTTAAACCACGCAAGTTTTTATTAACAGTGCACATTCATACATTTTACGTTTTAGTGTTTGATGAGATTGTTCCAGCTGAGCAGATTATTCTTTTTAAGAATAATGAAAGAAGATGTGTTGAAAACTGAAAGAGCCAGCGAGAGCGCAGAGCCAGCCACGAGCCCGTGGTATGGCTGAATGCTGTCAGCTATGGTTTTAAAACTTTCAAGAGAAAAAATCGCGATCAACCAAAATCGGTAAAGCCTGTAAAACTTTATAAATATTGGTAATCGGAAATGGATAAGAAGATGAAATCGGTGCACCTCTAGATATCAGTAATGAATATCCAGTCTAGTGAATACAGGTTACAAGGTCCTGCCTGACTCTAGTGTCTTGGAAGGTGAGGGTTGGTGATACACGAGGCGGCTTTACGTGGACAGTCTTATTCCGAGTAGATTCGGAAAAGAAGCCTAATCAGAAATAAAATGCTGCATTTAAACGGACCTCTACGAACCAGATTGCATGTCTCATTCTATTCACGCGCACAATGTTAGCATTTAATGATCCAGACCACAGCAGACGGTTTGTTTTTGAGAGTTTATATTCAAAACAAAGTGGGAATGTAGGAAATAGTGAACTTTACAAACACGTCCAGAAAAACAGTGAGGAGCTGTGATAGACAGACGCTGCAAACAAATTAAAAAGCGCAAATAACGGCGTAATATGTGTCAACAAAATGGATCAGAACCACCAACTTCACTTTCTATTGAGCATGAATGAAGTTACTAGAGAGCTGGGATAGGCTCCAGACGCCGCGACAGGAGACCCTGAACAGGATAAGCGGTTAGGAAGAATGACAGAATCAGAGCTCTGTCGTGACGGGGACCTGGGTTTTCAGGACGAAGCCCGTGATGAGGAGTTTCTTCTTTAAACGCTACAGATGATGTTGATGTGTGGAGGAAAAAGTAGCTTTTGTTATTGTCTGTATCTGAATGGAAGCAGCATGCCAGAGGACAGGTGTGTCTTTAGCGCCACATGTGATGGTGTTAGCATCGCCTCTCTGTGTTTGTGTCGGTTCGTCTACAAGGTTTTGAAAGTCCCAGCGTGTTTAGGGCAGATCTAGAGCTGTGATACGTCAGCATCCAAAGTCTTCAGTGTTTATGGTGTAGTAACTGTCCTCTTATCTGTTATCAGCTGTGTGTGAGAGAGTTTGAAATCTGCTGAGCTCATTTGTTCCGTCCTGCATGAACAGCATACTGTAATTACACCATGAATGCATCACATCATTTAGAACCGCTGTCAGACTGCAGTGTTCAGTAAATAGTGGCAACTGGAGACGTAATGAAGAAGTGAGTCCTTGATAGATTTGAAATGTCAGATCTGGAGTTCATGTGAAATAAATTATTAATGCTGGGTCTGCATATTAATTTATTATTAACTCTGAGAGATTAGTGTGAATTACCTGTCCTCTTTAACGCGCACAGTTAAGTTGTCCCTTATGAGCCGGTTTGATGCTGGCTCCACAAAGTTGAAGATTCTTAGTTTCAGCTGAATGTATGTTTTTTTTTGCTTTGAATGAATCTCTGTGACTATTCTTAATCAATGTGAACATCCGGTTGTGATTTGATAGCTGCTGAATATTAATCTGTTCAGTGTATAGTTGGGATTGTCTTACATGTTTATTCAGGACCAATATTAATTTGTTGTTATTGGTGAGATTGATCATTAATGTTTGGATCTGATACACAGATGAACTGACACTTACAAACCTTACGTCAAACTTGAGAGTAACCACTGATTAATATAATTTTTAATTGAATATTTAATTTGTTTGCAGCTTTATTCTGTCCACCACAGTTTGGCGGTAAATATTGTAACTTTTAGTCCATTACATTCATTTCTATTTACTTTTCTGATAGAAATAATGAAGTGTTGATAGGATATTACGTCTGATGTGTAACCAGTGTGAAAGTATTGTCAACGGTCCCAGAGAAGATGCTGAATCTTAGTCCAAGAACTCCATTTTTACATCCGTAACGGTCGGACCAAGTATCCGTCCGATACTTCGTCTGTCTCTGTGTGCACGATTCAGAGAATTATAACCAAGAGTCACTCAGGGGCTTGACCCAAAAATGTCCAGCAACAACTTTAATAATGCCAATATCTTTATTTTGTTTTTAACATGACACCTTACAGTATTTCCCTCTCATCAGATTTGAATATTTACCTGTTGTCTGAGTGTCACAACATCAGACCAACAGGCATGTTGGTCTGATGTGCAGACGTTACTCGGGGGGATATTGGTTCTGTGATAGTCAGTTGATGGTCAATCAGGTCGTCTGGGAAAGAATTGGTGGACAAGGGGATTGATATCTGCAGTCCTAATTACATTTGAATCAGTTTGTTGTTCCGTCATCATGAAGATGCGTTGCTATTGTCAGCTGCAGTGTATGAACGCTGGTGTTGAGGTTCAGAAATGAAAAAGAACATAGATTTTCAGAGCAGATTTATTGATTTAAGTCAAAGGAGAAATAACAATCAATAATGTTCAGAACCTATTAGGTTCAGTTGTTTGACTGCAGAAAAGGACAGACATTTACTGGTTCCTGCAGGACAACTATGATATTTACTTTTTCACCAAAATAAAATATTTTCTGTTTCAGAGTGCCAGTTGGAAGAAAATACATTTGAATATGTTACTAATTGTAGTTACTTGTCTTTATTGGTTCTGAATGATAAAGTGCGATGGTGTTACTTTTCACTTATTGTTCACATTCATTGTCGTAGTTGAGTGAAATAAGGCATCAGTATCTTGATCTGGTTGATCAACATATTTGTATTAAATTTCTATCTCTTGAAACGACACACACACATTTATAAAAGGTTTTAGCAGTATATGAACAAATACTCAACAGTCAAACGTCCTACAACATTTGATTTTTGCATCACTTGGGGTTTTGAAATGGAACTACGGATGAGTCTGATGAGTTTCCTTCTGCCAGCCGGCCTTTTATTTCCTGAGCGTCTTCCTAATTTGTGTTTAAGTGCATTTTGTTCCCTGACTTCAGCTCTTTTCGTGCTGCCATGCCTTTTCCTATTTGTTGACTTCCTGTCAAACAGTGACTCCCTCCCTAATCTTCCTCCCTTTCTGTTTCTCTCTCTGTTGTTTGCTTCGCTCCCTTCCTCCTCGCTCCTTCCTCCTCTTCCCTTCCTCCTCTTCCCTTCCTCTTTGGAAGAAGAAGCGGCTTATATTTCACATACAGCTGGAGAACATAGTGAAATCTGTTCTCTACATTTGACCCATCCCCGAGGAGCAGATTGGGTTCAGTATCCTGCTGAAGGACACTTCCTCATGTAGACTGCAGTGGTCCGGGACAAACCCCCAGTCCTTGCATAAGTGGACGAACACTTTAGCTCATGAGCCACCGTCCCCCTTTTAATCCCACCCTCCCCGAGCCTGTTTGGATGTCAGCTGGTCTGTTACGTAAGCGGCATGGATGGGAATGGCTTTGGAGCCTGGGTGCCTTACATCTGACTCGCCGCTGCAGTCTTGCTCTCCCTCCTGTGTTGTGGAGGCCCTGGTGTTTTCACCACTAGACGGCCGATCAGAGGCGGAGACAGTGAGGGACTGATGGTTGTAAATGGGGAATCCAATGCCGCTATGCAGAGGTAAGGGAAGCGTCTGTGTACGTGCTGAATATTTCTTCTACTGGAGACTGATTGTAGTTTGGTTCACTAGGTTTGAAGGTGTTTAGTTGTTGTCGGCGCTTTGAGGATTCACATTTAGCATTGTTGGCGATGTTGCAAGCAGAAAGTGAGAGCTGCTCACTGATGACCTTTCTTCTTCACTGCTTATTATTATGCACCGTAAACCGCTGCAGTCTGCTCAACCAGGGCTGAATAGAGCCGAGTGGCTGCAACACAAGAGAAAACTTTGTTGACTGTTGGTTAATCTGCCGATTGTTTTAATGTTGACTAGATAAACCACTGTCTTTTGCCCAAAAGATTATGTGAGCCTTTATAAAGAATATATATATATATATATATATATAGATTTTAACATAGATTTTAAATTAAATCTCACAAACTCCTTTCTTTCTAGACTGAAAGTGAAATTGCCTGAAACTTTTATAAACAGTAATTGTGCCTCAATCTTCTTGATGGCTCTTTGAATTTACAAGAACAAAATCTGATCATCACAAAGGTTTAAAATAGTGTGTTCGCCAGAGCGGTTCTTCTGTAAGCGATAAGCGGGAGCTAATCTCAGAAAGAAGGTGGTGTTCTTCTGTGGCTCTCTTCTGTATTGACTGACCATCAGGTCAAACAACGTGTCAATTTGCATATTCATATTTGTTATCATTAAATTGTCAGGTGCCAAAGATTGAAAGGACAGACTGTCAACTAGTACTAACAATGAACAGGTTTGATGCTGGCTGGTGGAGGAGTGAAGGCAGTCACCTGTAGGAGCCATCAGTGTCCAGCTGGAGGTGTTTTATCAACCTGCTGAAGATACTGTTGTCCAACAGAAGGTATTCATACGGACGGATCCAGAACAGCTGGGCGGTCATGAAAGAGAAAACATGAGCAGTGTTGACAGATAGATATCGTTGACATGTAATCGGTTTTGTCGGGTGAAAAGTTTAGTCTTTTATTGAGAAGGTAGCCTTGGATGCGTTGTCCAGTTAAGGGGGGCTACTGTTTGAGGATAAACATACAAGCGACGCGGCTCCTAGTAGAAACGGAATCCAGATACATTTTTACTGAAGTGTTGAGCAGCAGAATTGTGGACAATAAAGTTCCTGTAAGTCTATCATTCATTTAGTCAACTAATATTTCATCGCTAAACTTGTTGATTGAACAAAGGGCTCGTACAGTTTTTATATCATGCACTCCACTGCCTTGCTGACATAAATAGCATTTATGCTAATGTTTACTACATTGATTGTAACGAGGGCTTGGCAATAAATCGTAAAATGATCCGGATCTCAATTCAGACTTACATTCAATTCCATTTTTGAAGTACAACGATTCTGCAGCATTTTAATTCATAACAAACTAGCAAAGCAGCGCCCATACTTTTTGTCCCTCAGCCAATGAGAGCGCAGTAATTAGTCAACTTTAAGAATGTGGACTTATAGGTAATTTCTTAGATGTGCTGTGGAGGATTCTGGGAGTTGTGGTTTGTCGTTTATTATGTTCGGTAGAGGTGCCTAGTTTAATGTGATAGACGATGGGCCGAGAAACCTCCCGAGCCGTTAAAGTGGCAGGAGAACAGAGCCAGCCAATCGCCCTGAGGTCCCTGAACAAGTCAACTCAGAACATGTAACAGAATGAATGAGGCTCACAAAGTTTTATTTTCACTTGGACATGTCGTACAGTTGACACACTGCAAGGAAGACGGAGTGTACGTTAATTTTAACGGGTCAGAATACATACACAATGCCGACCGACCTCACTTCTACTGTAATCCTTCAAAATAAAAGCACTTAATTGTGGATCGTTCCCAGAAGAGGGACATAGTTACGCCAATGATCCCAGGTGACATTAGTGCGAGTAAAGGCCTTTGGTGTGATCACATCATTATGATAATGAGCATTACCACCTGAGTCGTGCTGTCTCACCTTCGATTCATCTTACACTCAGAGAGCTGAAAAGAAATAATTTTTCCATCAGGGAACGTTTCATAAATGTAGTGAAGCAGCAGCTTTCTGCGAATAAGTGTGACTCCTACTTCTTCATTTTTTTTCTCTCGCTGTCTGAGCAGCCAATCTGTTACAGGTTTGTTAGACATAATCAGCAGCAAACACACAGCAGAAAATGTTTCCTCAGTTTCCCTCCTACTCCTCAACCGGCTGCATTGTTGTGGGCAGATGCTAGGTTTCTTGTGTGTGCGCGTGCCTGTGTTTCGTTTTGATGGCTGTTGGCAGTTAAGAAGGCTGTGTGTTTGTGTGCTGTTCAGGCCTCAGTAGTATCCCATGCTGGGAAAAAACCCTCTGCTGTGGCCTCTCAGATAAAAAAAATAGTCAGTTGGATCATGTGCTCTCAAATTGATTTGGCGCTGCATCACTGTTAGTAAAATGTACGAGAAGAATGTAATAAGTTTTATCCAGTTTAAATTATGTATTCAATTTCACAATCAACTGGTTTATTTATAGAGCCATTTTCTAATGTCATATCTATATAATTAACAAGGAATCTTAAATGTGTTTTTAAGACAATACTTTTTCTGTAACTAAAGCAAAGTCTTCAATTGGTTGTGGCTGCAAACCTGCTAACTAACAAAAGAGTTTGAAATTGTAGTTCATGTTCATTCATCAGACAGTAAAACTGTGTATTCTCTCTGTTGACACGTTTGAAACTGTCAATACACTTTAATCCCTTTGCCCTCAGCGAACAGCCAGATATCTGTAGGCATGGCTGATATGATCGTGTTAACCTCTTGCCCTCCTGTCTCCTTCTTCTCAGCAGGGCTATGTCCTCGGCAGCCACCACATCTCCATCTGTGGACAAAGTGGACGGATTTTCACGGAAGTCTGTCAGGAAGGCCAAGCAGAAGCGGTCGCAGAGTTCGTCCCAGTTCCGCTCTCAGGGCAAACCCATAGAGCTCACGCCCTTGCCGCTGCTCAAGGGTAAGACACAATGATGGTGTGTGTGTGTGTGTGTGTGTGTGGGAGACCCTGGGGCTGATAACCCAGCTAAACATTCATATAACGAAGCTTCTGAAATCCATTTTGTAGCTGTTCCTGCAAAAATGATCATATGCAGGTTATTGTGAACAGATGACAGATAAGAATGGTCTTTGCACAGGTGAACCTTGACCCTCATGCAGATCGGTTTCAACATGCTTTTAAATTGTGATCTCTCCTCCTAAACGGATGTAAATCAGACATGTGCCGTCAGATGGTGAGCAGTTTTTTGAAATTCAAGATGGAAGGAAGGAGAATGAATACATAATGTTTCCTAATGAATTTGAAAGTCATGCCTGTAGCTTCACCATAGCTACTTATTCCTCATAGTTCCACAAGGCATGGAACAGATCAGAGAGCGTTTCAAATATGAGGTGACGGCTCGATTATTGAAAGACTCGTCTTCTCCAGCTATTTACAGACGAGTTGAGTTATTATTACCAGTTTCATTCAAATAAATGGAATCTCACATTTGCATATTCATTACTCCTGGGCTGCCTGACAGACTCTGCAAATGGAGCAGCGTAATGATTTAACGGATAAAACTACGGCGTAATATCAGTAGCGTGGGACTCTTTAGATACCCAAAGAATATATCTTTGGGGACGGATTACTCGGTGGTGCAAAATGACCGCTAAAGGAGAAAAACTCCAACATTTCACCACTTTCTCCTAAACATATGCATCTGTGCCCATCGAAGTATGCGTCGCATTCACGCCTCCGGTCCACGGAAAGGTGACAGTATTCATGCCTCTTGAAGGACAAGATGGAGTGTGATCGGTTCATTTTCTACCCTTACTAACTAACTAACCACTGCAGACAGTAGTTGAGAACAGGAGCAGAGAATGCCTTATTGTCACAGGACTGGTATTACCCGCGGACCTGTGCTAATGTGTAATTATTACGGGGGACGTCTGTGATATTAATCCCAGGCGAATGCGCCCTGCCTGGGATTTATAAAGTAAAAATTCCAGCGCAAATGTTCTACATCGGTTCGCCAAAGACAGAGGTCTGTGTGTATTTCAGTCCTGCGCAAATCTCGGTGATTTTGGGGGGCGGAGTTCCTACATATTGTTTCCTCTGGGTGCTTTTTCTGCCACTTTCCCGATCAAATTATGGCAGCGGCGGTAGATTTAATGCATTAATGTTTTGAACTGTGCGTTTGAGAAGCGTTGAAGAGTAACGTCCACCGCTGTCCACCTGCAGCAGTTATCATGGTAGGGGGATTTGGTGGGACACACTTACTCAGTAAGAGTAACGGGCTGGAAGAGAGCAGCCAGCCGTGAACACATCAATTATGACACCAAACAGGTTTGAGGTGATGCATCTCAGATTTCACACTTTGAGGCAGCGATTTTCAATAAAGTTCTCATTGTAAATGAAGATATTATTGGCACAGTTGATAATCTGAATGGAGGAGAATCACCGGCGGTCCAACCGTACGGCACCACCAGGATATCTGATAAGATATCATTGGAATTAAGAACAAATTTTGATATGGTGTGTATGAGATATATATTGTTACTCATTGCTTTTTTTAATTTCAACTGCAAGTTATGTGAACCCAGGAAAACTTGAAAAAGATCTGTTTTATCCAGGCAGATACATCTCCCAGGCTTCAGTCAAAGTTTCTGCTTAAAAGTGGACCATCAAGTAGACGGCCCGGTCAACATGCCATAAAAACACGTCCAACTTAATTGTTTGCCTTAAGGTAAACTTATTTTTACTGCTTTTTAATCTCGGCTTTAATGATCAGCGCGACTCGTAAAAACAAGTAAAAGATCCCCAACATCGCCTGTAAACATGAAGGCACGGCTGTAGTTCTGAGAGCGTGGGTCAGCGATCTCCTGTCCTCAGTGAGATGCTGATGTCACAGTCACTTATGATTCCGCCGCTGCAGATGTCGGTGTGTGGTGGGTCAGTCCTTCTCTGTAGAGCTCTGGTGTGGTGACGGCAGTGAAAACAGGTCTCCACTGAGTCACACGACGTGTTCCCGCTGTTTTGAGCAGATAACAGAGCTGTCATTTTCCACCGTGTTGTTTGGTTGTACATTTCTGCACAGGAAGTAGGCGGTGGACTGTTTTGCTTCTTGGATCAGCAGAAGGGTTGGCATCTGTGACCTTGGACGGGAATTTTCTTTTCATTCATCCTTGTGCAGGAATGGACCATGGGTTCTTCCAAATCCTGGATATTGAACTGACTCCCTGATCCCTTATTTAGATGGTATTTACTTGTGGGAATCAGATCCAACACTTTTACAACAGCTCCTCTCTAGGTTTGTTGAATTATGTTCTATCACCCCTCCTACAAATCCAATAAGGAGCAGTGAGAACAGACTCTACCGTCAGTTCATGTTGTGTCTTAGTTTGTCTTTTATGGCTGATCTCTAGTTATTTCTGCTTCAGTTTCACATGTTCTCTTCACCATCACACTGCTCCACACATTTCTCACCTCCCTGGTCCAAACGCAGTCCTCCACCCAGTCGCTTCTGAAAGCTCCGAACGTACGGCAGTCAGGCTGATCGCAATTAGAAACCGAGTCACGGAAACAGAAATCAATGTTAGTCCCTTCACTCGAATCTGTTCCTGCAGAGACCTTATGAAGACCACGAAGTAGAACCCAGTCAACTTCTTCATGTTTTATTTAGTCTCATTCCTGTTTTCTTACGTTTTCATATCATCTGTATGTTTTAGGGCTTGTGATGTTGAGAACTTGGTAAGGAGTGATTGAGTGAGTGATAGTAACAATACTGAAACCATTCTATAAGCCTACCTCAACAAATTCATATCATGCTGGATCAGAGCAGGAGAGTGGGGTTCAAATCCCAGTCAAAAGAGGGCGGGGCAGAGATCCGGTGTGGACACTTAAGCAAAGTCCTCAGTGCCAGCAGCCTCACCTAGTGCCGGTTCTCCTGCTGCTGTCAACAGATAGTTGTTTTCTCATCTCCTCCTCAGATACTTGTTTGTTAACAAGTAAATGATTAGTGACTCCTGAATCTACTCAACATATAACAGATGTTTATGTAAACTTGTCTGATACCGCTTTATTATTGGGCCGATCTGAGTCTTGTGATTGCTTCTGTGTTGGCATCGTTCATATGTGGGATTATTATTATTAAAGACAACTGTTTCCAGTCTGTAGATAAATGTGATCCAGTCATGGATCAGATCCACAACTTCAATAATGTCAGCAGACGACATTTACCTCTAAACATTCACCTCCGTTCAGTAGGGTCTGTGTCTGAGGGGATTCTCCTCGCCGTGTTTGATCTTTCCCTCGGTACTGTGCTTTTACTTTTAGCTGATCATGACTCAGAGTTTTGTGGACAACTGAATGCGATGGGCTTTAAACTTGATCAAACTGCCATGTTTTCATCAACTGTACCGTCCTTATTGATATTCTTTAACTAAAACCTTACTTAACACTACATCCAGTCTGGTAGAAGTCCATATTTGTTATTAGGGTCCATGAATGCGTGGGGTGTTTAAGGCAACTGGGAGTCCTGGAGGCCTGATTTCAAGGCCAAATCTGAACAGGACAGTGTTTACACACTTTTCTGAAGGTCCTTGTCTCCAAAAACAGAAAGCAAGCATATTCACCTTGACCTTGTCTGGTTTAATGCTGCAACCCCTAAACTGTCTACGTTCTAGGTCTTAATCATGATGAAGGCAGGGGCGGATCTAGTGTGTGGCAACTAGACACCCGCTCGAAGTTTGCAAAAGCATACGACTATCCATATATACATTTATTAATATATAATATACAATGCCACCCCTCAAAGTTAAGATGCAACTCTATTACCACCCCATGAGAATCAGTCTAGACACCCCCCCCCCGATTAAGGTGGGAAACATTCCTCCTCAAAGAGAGCTTGTTCTTTCTGGAGGCACGTGAGCACAGACGAAGCTTCTCCGTCCTTCTCTGTGGTTCATGCTGGGTGACTGGAGAGCCCAAGCATACCGTAGTCTGTAGAGTGTGAAGCAGCTGCAGGACAGTCTCGTTCATTTTCCAGGATTTAAACCAGGATACCTTCCACGCGGTCACAAGACGACCACCACGCCGCTCGCCCTCAGCCTCCCTCCACTCCCATATATGTCCGTGTCAGCCAAGTGGAAGAACTAGGATCAGGTTTTCCTCTTCCACTGGTCTGTCCTTGAACTGTAGGGCAGAGAAAACAGCAGATTCTTTTACTAAAAAGTTCCAACCAGTAGCATCAAACGAATAATCAATGGAATCAGAAGCTGTGGACCGTCAGAGGTGGCTTCATGACTGTTGTTGAGTGTTTAGTGGCGAGCTCTTCTACCCCTAATCCCTCAGCATTATGTAACTGCTCTATCAGACAGTGTGTTTTATACACACTGACTGCCAGTCTCTGAGGCCGCCTCAAGGCTCGACCCATTTGGGAATTTTTTTCGTCCCTGTTGAGAGAAATCTGCGATGGATGTACTGAGATATTCTTTGTTGTTCTGCAGTCTCAGTTTTATCTCTAATTAGGCTCGAGACATGGCCGCTACTCCTTTGAAGACAAAATTCCCTTTCCCCAGCTGTGAATACGCTGCTGCATGATATTTCAGGATTGTTAGTTCAGTGTAAGAACGGGAGCGAGAGACAACAGGTATTTTTGAATCTCAAGGACACTCCACAAACCACAGCTTCCTCCTCGTTGTTTTTTGAGACAGACATTCCTGTCGTCCTGCTCTCTGAGCGTTACGTAATACTCTGACGGTGGAGATGTGATTTGTCTCTGTTGTATTTTCCACTCACCAATAAGAAACCTGTTCTCCCCATTGTCCTTCACACAACCTTTGCTGGTTGGGATGCAAATTTTCATCGTTCCTTCTTTGTTTTATGGAGGATGATGTAATGCTGGTTTCCCTATTTCCATAATCTCTGTGTTTTACTCTTTACGCCTCGAGGTACACAAATACGCAGCAGCAGCAGCAGCAGCGGTGGGCGTTTGTGTCGACAGCCAACAGACCGCCAGGGCACATCATCAGGATGGGCACACATCATCCGTTCTTATTCCCTTTTCTGTGGGTTAGTCGCTGTCACAGGTCAGACTTGAGCCAGAAACAAGGTGCAGATTACATAAATGCCGTGGTTAGCGGAGCAGCTCATTCCAAGGTGTTCAGGAAGCAGAGGAAGGTGCCGTTTCCTCGGGGGGATCCTGGGCAAAGGGATGACGCTAGCAGTAGGAACATTCACAGTAGAGCCAGCAAATGGCTCCTCATGGCCAACCGACCCCCCTGCTCAAGAGATAGTGAGGTTATTTCTGTTCCTCTGAACACGCAGTAGAGACCAGCCACGTTTGAGTCTGTGCATAAATGCTGTTGGCAGCAACTCTGCAGGTTTGGTGTTTTTTTTCTGAAAGAAATAATCTGCATAGAACATCCAGTGGGTCTATAATTACGTTAAATGATGATTGACATGAATGTGTGTTCTGTGTTCTAAGATGCTGTTGCGGCGTTTGTAAAGAACTGTGGCTTTATTGGCTAAGAGCAGGAACTCTGTCAGAGGAAATCTACACTTTGTTGACTGTATTTAATTCGGCATCCGTTTTGTTTTGGTTGTTTTTGTAGATCGTGTTTGTTTACGCCGGGCAGAAAACCACAGTAATTGAAACAGACTCGGAGCTACTTTCATTCAGTGTGTTCCACGACAAATAGTTGAGATTGTTTGGCGACCTTAGTTGAAACGTAGAAGTGGAGTTTTGGCTTGACTCTCTTTTGGACCCCCCCCCCCTAAATGCATTTACAGCTCTGGATTCCTGTCTGTGTTGTTCATAGCGATGCCATTTATTTCTGTACCGGCGATATAAAGTACATTGAAAGGGTAACCTGACAAATAGGGCGGAGAACAAACAGTTGTTTAAAGTCTTGAGTTTTACTTACAGAGTACAGAATTTAGAATGTAGAAAAGGTATTCTCACAAAATCTGTCCCAGAACCCGTTGACCAGAACCAGCTGATAAATCACAGACCCCGATAGATGGGTTAGGATTTCATATACTGTATCCTTTAATGTTATATTATATTATCAATAAAAGCCCGTTTTCTTTTTGTAATTCTTCCCGTTCAGTCGATTGAAGAGTCAAATGTTTGAACTTTTGGAGATTAAAAGTTGATGCAAAATGAACCACGCATCCAAAAGTTAACACGTAAACTATTAATTACTCAAGTGATGGAGCTTAAATGTTTGGGCAAACCAGAACCATCCATCCTGTAGCAGGTGATTTACGACAAGTGCATGAACTGCTGCACCCTGAGGATACTGCTTAGTGGACTTAAACATCCGACCAGCTGGGACTTTGTAGAACTTTGGAGATGTGAAGCAAAATACAAGACAACTGAAACAATCAAGGTCAAATAAAAAAGCCTGTCCCAGCTGCGTGAAGGTCCCAGTGGATCTTCTGCTCCTGTACTACTGTTAGTCGAACACGTGGACAGGGAAATGTTTTATTCAGAGTGACAGACTTCAGAGAGAAAGGCAAGAAAAATGGCCAACAAGCTCCCTGGTTACTACCATAGTTGGCATAGCAACAAAAGAGATCCCATTGCATGGATGCATCTGCCCTTCAAGCAGCAGCGTATGGAGACTGCAGCGATATTCTCCATATGCATAAAGAATTATGTAATCTGATTTACATACAGGCAGCACTTCCTGCATAGTTGAGTTTTTGATGTTGGAGTTCTTTTTAGCAAGAAGAACAAAGGATGCAAAGAGAATAGGGGGGGGGGTAAAAAGGTAAGTGGGAAACCTGCAGGATTCATTAGAAGTCTTTTAATGCTTTGTGTCTGAGGAAGGAAAGGAGGAAGAGGAGGAGATGGTTGAGTCGGGTAACAGCTTAACATACACAAACTCAACTCCTTCTTTGATCAGGAATCTTTCCCCCCGATTCTGTTTTCATTCCCTTTCTCCTCCTCTTACAAATTGATTGGCAGGAATGGAATCAGACATAATAATAATAATAATACATTTAATTTATAATGCACTTTACATTTGGATCAAATCTCAAAGTGCTACAAAGTAAAAGCAGATAAAAGCATAAATAAAAAATAAAATAATAACTATATAAAAGCCTTACCAAAAA
>VRLP01006885.1:0-25197 GCA_009660295.1 Lophius piscatorius | reverse complement strand
ACAAATCAATACAGGGATTGCAATTACACCAGCTAAATATTATTTTAATCTAGTAATAGAACCGTCATACAAGACATAACTAATGTTGCATTATCGAACTCTCACTCACCCAACAACTTTTCTTTCCTATCTTTTATTATTATTTCTTTGAAACTTCTCCTGGGTGAAGGGTTTGAATCTGTTAGGTTTGGACTTTGTTACTATCCCACGACTGCCAGGTTAAGCAAACTATTACCACAATAATTTTTTATAAGTAATTACTTAATTATTTTTCTTTATATTTATAAAATCCGTTTCTACATTTAAGAAAACCATTACGATACATTGTCTCAGACAAATTTCTATATTAAAAAAATACAAATTAAAAGTATGCTTTTGTAATATTTTTCATATACAATTAATCCACTGTATAAAACAAGTCGAACACAATTTTTTAAAATATAATTTTTTTAAAAAAAAATCTTTAAAATCAACAAAAATTTTTAGAAAAATTAAAAAAATGAAAACAAAAAATAGATATATTTCATTTTTAACACGTAAAATTAAATATTTTAAAAATTATAATAAATAAAAATCAGTACTTCATAAAAATTCAATAAAATTGAGCTAAAAGGCTTATAATCAAACCATGTTAATCCCTGCTAATGATATTTCTAAATATTTTCCTAATATTTAATATTTTAGTAAAATTATGTTTTTGTGCGAATGAAGATAACGATAAAGATAATGAAATAATGAAATATACAACATCAGATGAATGGAGGAAATATATTTTTTCTTCGAGATTCAACGGGGACAAGATACGTTCGGATTTATATACAATAAAAAAAGTCGAAATGATGTGCAAAGAGATTGGCCTTAATATAGATCTTGAGCCTTTAAAAAAATCAAAAAAAGAAGAACTGGCTGAGATAAATAAAAAAACAGCAATCGCGATGCAAGAGCGTTCAAAGTATATTAATTCCGACTAAAAAAATATTCAGGTAAGCAGTAAAGTTTATTTTTAAACGGATGCTTTAATATGGCTTTATTTTTTTGTTTTTTTATAAAAAATCAGGTAGATTTGTTCAAAATATTTAATCATCAATAATATTTAATTTTAATGTTTCGGCAAGGTTAATAATAGTTTGTTCAAAAATGTTATTTCAAACATTAATTTATCAAATAAACTTTTATTTATTCTTATTTAAGGTTTTAGAATAATATATTAATATAATAATTAAAATTTTTAAAAATATATTAAACTTCATAAAACGAACCCATCCATATATTTTGATCTTTTTCCTCATAACAGAATGATGTCTTCCAATTTTTAATTAGCTAGTAAATAAGAAAACGATTTAATTATAAAAGACACCGTGTTTCTTTTTAAGCAATATTTTTCATTCCTGGTACAAGAGGATGACGTGCACCGGACGCAAAACCCTAACACTCTGGAACATAGGGTAAGATGAGATTAATGCATATCTGTAGCGAAACCAGTTAGTACAAGCTTGGATTCACTTGAAGAACCGAAGGTCACAAACCATGGTAGGCCACAACCGGCCAGAAAGCTTTAATAAATAAAAGTTTTATTAGTAAAAAAAATGGTACAAGAGGATTTCATTTCTATAATATTTCTTCTCTTAAAGTTTGAAAGTTACATTGTTTTTTTAATCATAATGGATTGAACCATATATAATTATTTCCTCTCCTATACTTAGTCTTTTTCTAAATTTACTATAAATTCACTTACCACCATCACAGGTTGGTATAAATGGTATTATCTCTATATTTGCTTTGCGAATAAATTTTATTTTATATATAATAATAAGTTATATTTTTTATATTTTTGAACTTCCAATCGTTTAAAATCGTCTAAACACATAATTCCAATCCTATAATCTTTATACGGATATATAAATAAGGTTTACTTAATATAATAAATATTTTCATAAAAAAAATACCACTAAACTCCATTTTAAAAAAATGTCAGTGAATCTAAATCAATCTAAATCTAAATTAAACATATAAATATAAATCAATCTAAATCTAAATATAACTATAAAATATACTTAACTTTTATAAATCTCATATCTTATATATAAATATAAATCATAAAATATACTTAATATTTTATATCCCATTTTACAATGAAAATAAATAAAATATTAAAAGAAAGAAAAAAATCTATAAATCAATTAAAGAATATAAAACAAAGAATAATATATTCTATAACAGACATAAACAGTAAAATAAATGAAGAAAAATGTAATGTTAATGGAATCTATATAAATAATGATGATAACAATAAAAAAGAATATAACGATATAAAAAAAGAATATAACAATGGTGATAACAATCATATAAATATTATTAACAACAATATAACTATTCCCAATAATAATATAACTATTACCAATAATAATATATATATAACAACATCATCTATATTTGATAATAATATTATAATAGGATTATCAGATGGTAATATAAAAATATTAAATAATAATTTTAATATAAAATATCAATATAGAAATAAGAATACAGAATATAACAAATCTATACATACATTCTCTAAATATATTAATAATTATAATAAGATACACAGCAATGATATAACTAATAAAATATATAGTAATGGATATAAAGATAATAATATAACTAACACGTATACTAATAATACTACTACTACTAATAATCATATAACTAATAGTAAAGTAAATAAAATATATATTATTAATAATATAATTATATTAATATATAATACATCTATAGTATTTCTAAGAATAAAAGATTATAATAACTATAATAATTATATAAGAGATATAAGAGATATAAATAATAACCATATAACTAATACTTATACTAACAATGATACATCTAATAATATTAATACAATAGAATATATAGATAAAATAGATATAGTAACTATAACATCTACTATAGATTATAAAAGAAATATATTATATATTTGTAATGATAAAATAAATATAATAGATATAAATAATATTTCTATAATAAATATTATATCATATTCTAATAATATTAATAATATAGATGATAGTATAGATGGTAATGATATTAATAATAAGATCAATAATGTAAATGATACTAATAACAACTTATTATTATTTTATAAGAATAATAAAATATACGATAGAAATTATAATCATATAAATAATTATAATACTAACAATCATATAAAGAATATAAAATATAATAATTATTTTAATTCTATAGATATAAAGGATAATATATTATTATTAGGTTCTGATATAATAGATCTTAGAACATATACTACTATCCATAGAATAAATAATTATAATAATAATAATAATATTTATAGTATATCTAAATTTAATACAGAATATAATATATCATTATATAATCATAATGATATTATATCTTATGATATAAGGAATAATAAAATATTAGGTAATATATTATATAATAATAGTAATTATAATAATTATAAGATAACTTATAATACTGATAGTCATACTAATAATTATAATGATAATGATAACATGACCTATACTAACCTTAATAACAATAATAATAATGTTAATACTAATAATAAATTTATATTAGAAACTTATGGTATAAATACTATAGCTAGCAATAGCTATAATTTAATAGTATCTACTCCTATGCTTAGTAAAATATACTGTAGAATAAATATAAAAGATATTAATAATATTTTTATAAATAATAAATATTTTATTATCTCTGATAGATATACTGTATATCAGTATTATTAAGATATTAATGAGATATAATATTGATATAATATTATAAGGTTAACATTTAATTAAAATATTATGAAGATATCATGAAATATTATAAGATTATATGTTATAAGATATTATTATCTACATCTATTATTTATTCTATTGTTTATTATATTTAATATTTATAGGTAATCCGTATACTACCATAGCACTACCATTTAAATATCTTAATTTAGCTTTATTTTTGGATTTCTTTACTATATATGATATACTTATATTATCATTAAAGTTTGTACTAGGGTTAGTATAGGTTATATTATCATTAATATGATTGTTTATATCATATTTATTAATATTATTATCTTTTATATTGTTATTAGTATTATTACTATCTATATATTTATTATTATTGCTTATATAATGTATAATAGATTCTGTTATATTATCTAAATCTTTATCTGTAGTATCCCATAAACATCCTACTACCATATTATTATATTTTAAATAATTATTTACAATAGAATTACTCTTAAATATATTTATATTACAATTATTTATAATGGTATTGTTAATATCTTTAATATTATTAGTATTAGTTATATCATAATTATTATCTTTATTTCGATTATCTATATCATTAGTAATATTTATACTATTATTATTAACAATGTTATAATAAACAGAAGAACATCCAAATAAAAAATATATTCTATTACTCTTAGGATTATTATAAAAATTAATCATCTTCTCCCCATTACCATGGCCAAAATATAATATTATATCTATATAATAATTATTATTATCAGGGTTAGTATAGGTAGTATTAGTATTATTAGGGCCAGTATAATTGTTTATATTAGTATTATTGAGGTTAGTATAGGTTAGGTTATCTATATACACGTTATTATTACTACCATATACATTATTTATAATATTTTTTATTCTGTTGATACTATCTCTTATATTACTGCTATTATCATATATAGTATATATATTATTTATATATTTATTATTATTATCAGTATGTTTGTGATTGTTGGTATGTTTGGTAGTATTATTAGTATTATCATTATTACTATTACTATTATCAGTATAATTATCTATATCTTTATCACTTTTATCATTATCTTTATTACTCTTATATTTATTATTATTTATATATTTTATATCTGGTATTCTATATACAGAACAATATTCAAATATAATTAATTCTTCTATAGGAAAATTTAATAGTTCATCAGGTAATATTACTATTATATCTTTATCTTTATTATTATTGATATTGATATTATTAGGGTTAGTATAGGTTATGTTATCTATATAAGCGTTATCATTCATATAAGTTTTATTATTATCATTCGTATAAGTTTTATCATTATTATCTTTATCATTACTACCTTTATTTATATCATTATTATTATAATATTTTATAATTTTATTATTTATTATAGTTATAATATTTTTTATTTCTTTATCCATTCTTATTCTCTCTCTCCACCATAATTTATTATAATCTATATTATTATTCTTACTACTTAATAATATTTTATTATCCATCATTATTCTATTAAAAGATAATATTTCTTCTTCTATATTCATTTTAATAACAATAATATTATTTGTATGAGTGTTATGATTGTTATGATTATTATTTTTAGTATGATTATTATGGTTGTTATGATTGTTAGTAATATGGTTATAGTTGTTAGTATTATCATTATTAATATCATATATATTATTATTAGTATTACAATATTCTATGTATAAATAATTATTTATATATTTAATATAATATATAGGTATATCATTATAATAATATATTTTATTCTTTATATAAGTATTATTATAAATATCAATATAAGTATTATTTATATTTATATTATCATTACACAATATATTCTTATTATTTAATATATTAAACAATATAGATAATATATTATTATTATTAATAGTTGTAATATTATTAGTATCGTTATTAGTTATAGTAGTTATAATATTAATATCGTTATTATTATCATTATTATCATAATACTTTATTATATTTGTATTATCATTATACTTATCACTATAATCATTATAATTATTATCATAGTAAATAATATTAGTAATCTTATTAATATAATTATTTATTAACATACATTTATAATTAAATATACTATTATCTAATGATACCATAGGATATACAGTATATCTATTACTTATTCTATCTATAAGTATTAATTTATTTATTATATTATTCATTATAATAAATATAATATTATTATTATTACAAGGGTTAGGACGGGTTATACCATTAATATTAATATAATTAATATTAATATGATTGTTAATAGTATCAGTAATATTAATATGATTGTTAATATGATTGTTATGATTATTATTATTTATTATATTGATAATCTTATTAAGATAATAAATACTATTATAATAATCAGAAGATAATAAATATATATATGCTATTATATCATAAATATATATTATATCTATATAATTATTAATATTACTATCATATGTATTATTTATATAATTATTATTATTAATATTTTTTGATAATAATTTATATTCTTTAACATCTAATCTTTTATTTTTATTATAATATTTATTATTACTTATATTCCATATTCTATCTTTAAAATAATTATTTATATCATTTATATTATTTATATGGTTGTTAGTAATATGATTTGTATTATTATTATCTATCTCTCTATTACTATTACCCTCTTTAACCCTATCATCTTTATATATCTCTTTATTATTATATTTATTAAGAATATTTAATATTTTATCTCTCTTAGATGAATATTCTATAAGATTATAAATCATATTAATATTTATATTTCTATTTGTTCTTCTTTTTAATAATTCTATGGCTATGATTATATCTATTATAGTTTTATTTATATTATTTGTATTTATATTACTTGTATCATTCTTATTATCATCTTTATATTTATTATCATTCTTATTGTAATTATAATTATATTGTATATCCTTATACTCTGTATCTATTATAGATATTAATTCTTTATAAAATATTATAAAATATTTATTACTTCTTTCACATAATGATATTAATGTAGATACTACTGTATATTTATCTATATTTAATATATTTATATAATTCTTTATAGATAATAATATATTATATGCTATCAATAGATTATCTTCATAATTTATATTATCATTAATATTATTATGATTTATATTATTGTTATTGGTAATATTTATATGATTGTTATTGAGATTTATATGATTGTTATTGGTATTACTTTCATCTTTATTATCATATTTATTCTTATTATTACTATTTTCACATTTATTACTCTTATTATTATTTCTTTTTAATCTTAATATATTATTTATTATTTTTATTCCTTCTGTTGCTAATCTTTTAAGTTTATGTTTTTTATATTTATTATTATGTTTAAAATAATTTATATAATGTTTTATTGTTGTATTCATAATATTATTATATGTGGGTATAAAATATATTTATAGTAATTATGATATAATATAATATTATTTAAAATAGTTATGATAAAATATAATATTATTATTTAAAATGGTTATGATATAATATAATATTATTATAATGAATATGAAAATAGTTTATATTATAATTAAGTATTATTATAATAGAATATGTAATTAAGTATTATGATTTTTAGGTATATTTCTTTATTGTTATATATGCCTTTTTATTATTAGGTTATAATTTTTTCTTTAAGAAATTATGAGATAATTGATATAAAATAAGTGAAGTAAGTGGAATGGAAATTATAGGGTGTAAATTTACTATGTTTTATACGATGGTATTGGTATTATATAATAGAAGATGGAATTATCTTACTAATTTAATTGATTATAATAGGTTTGAATTTTAAATATATTTAAATATATTTAGTATAAGATTTTTAAATAATATGTTATTATTCTTTTTATTTCTATCTTTTTTATAAAATTATGTATTTTATTTTAACTGTCTTAGATTGGTTATTTTTTTAAAAGATTATAAAAGTTTATGTGAAAAACTAAATGTTATATATTATGGTAGCTTGTAATTGGTTGGGAATTTTTTCGAAATAAAATTTCATTAATAAAAAAAAATTTAAATAAATTTTCTTAAGTTAAAAGATTATAAAAGTTTATGTGAAAAACAAATATTGTAAATCACGATAGGTTGCAGTTGGTTGGGAATTTTTTTATAAATAAAAATTTCATAAAAAAGAATTTAAATAAATTTTCGGTAGGATGTGTATCATGATTTTATTCAATCTCCAATGTTTACGACACACAAAATAACAATAAAAATATATTAACTATTTAAATGTTCGTATGAAATTTTTGTTAGCTTAAAAATTATGGACTAATTTCACCTAAAAGGTTATGTCCGAAATGTAAAAAGATTATGCTAATTGAATGTGGTGAGTGAATAGAGTTGTTTAATGAATATGTTCTACTCTAAAATACAAAAGAAGAACGATATCAATAAGAAAAAACAGTTTTTTTAATGAGTTTAAATTTGCTATCTACGAAATACTTCAAATAACATTGGAAATATATAATAAATCAACACATAAACGTATTATAGAAAAAACGAAATTAAGTTATAGAGTAATAAATTTCATAATAAATAAATTAAAAATTGTAGTAATCAAAAAACAAAAAAAGATAAAATAAGTGGATATGATGACATAATAGAAATTGATGAGACTGCAGCTTAAAAAAATAAGTATAATACCAGAATATCTTTAAAACAATTTTGGGTTATTATGTCATTTCTAAGAACACAAAAGAAATGTTTTATCATGTTGAAAATAAAAAAAATGCAAAAGGTTATTGAAAAAGTTAAAAAAAAACGTTAATATGAGAACAAGGATAATAACAAATGATTATAAAGCCTATTCAAAGTTATCAACCCTGGGCTATATACATGAAACAATTAATCATGCAGAGAACTTTGTGCACCCACAAAACAAAGAAATACACACTCAAACCATTGAAATTACGTGGAGATATTAAAAAAAATATCTAAAAAACAACCTATACAGAATATAAACGGATTAATAACTCCAATTTTACTCTATTTTTATTTAAAATCAAAAAATTTTCTTTTTCATGAGCTCTTAAACGGTTTAAGCTGTATTAAATGATTATTTTATTTGTTTTATTCTTTTCGTTTCTTCTTTAACCTCTTCTTTATAGGGTCTTTATTTGCACACCTTACCGTTTTTTTATAATTGCAAATAATTTATAACTTTATGAAGAAAATACAAAGAGAAGTATTCAAAAATATAAAAAGATTAAAAGTAATATAAGTGAGTCGCTTAGCCCGGTAATCGTGGGTTGATAACCAAATCGCAAATCGGGATTCGAATCCCTCACACTTAAAAAATTTTCAAAAAAAAAATAAAAAGTGGAAGAGAAAGGTTGTTGAGTGGGTGAGGGTTAGATATCATAGCATTAACCGTCCCGTACGACGGCCCATTATTAGATTAAAGCAATGTTTAACTAATGTAATTACAATCCTTGTATTGATTTGTGACTGGGTCAATACTATGCCAAGAAAAAGGTTGAGAATTTATTAAGACTGGGAGAGACGCACCATACGCAAAATCATAATTTTCTAAAGCATAGGGTAAGACGATATTGATATATATATATCCGTAACAAAACTAGTTAGTATTGGGTTAAATGTGCTTCAGGAGGGACCCAAAGTTATAAAATATGGTAAACCGCAGGCATTAAGAAACTTTAATAAATAAAAGTTTCATGTTTAAAAAAAAATAAAATAAGTTTGTCTTATTATAAATATTTTATTAAATTAAAAAGAAAACCTCGATGAAAGTCTCATTATAGAATGAATGTGACTAGATAAAAATATTTTGTTCTCTATTTTTAAAATATAGATCTCTACAAATATAATGATCAATAAATTAAAGAAAATTTTATTTGATAATTTTTAATTCAAATTTGGTACATAGATACGATAATTATATTTATTCTTTATTTTTTAAAACTTTAAATACCTTTTCCCTCAGTCCGTGCGAACGAATTATGTATTTTGACCTCCGGATAATCGAAACACATAACCATATATTATCTTTTTAATAAAAATATATTGTCTTTAGAAAAGGGATGATTTTCCTTTTTTTGAAAAAATAAATTATAAAACTATTTTTTAAAAGAACCCCATGGATGTTTCATGGCAAGACGTTGATATCTCTGTACCAAACAAGGGAAAAAGAGTCCCAGGAAAATATGCACACCTCATAAAAAATTGTTCCGGAAAGGCCAGAAAAGGTAAATTAATGGCGATAATGGGTCCGAGTGGAAGTGGAAAAACAACTATGTTAAAAGCATTAGTAGGGCGGATACCATCAGGATCAAAAACAAAGGGGGTCATATTGGGAGATGGAAAAGAAAGAGATGTAAATGAGTGGATGACAAAAAGTGGATATGTAGATCAAGATGACAATATTTTTGAATCTTTAACTGTTTATGATACCATTATGTACGCAGCCAAATTTAGAATGGTCAACCAAAATCGCATAAAAGAAAAAGTACAAAATATTTTAAAAGATTTGCAAATAGAAAATATAGCATATAACAAAATGAATAGTATTTCTGGAGGAGAAAGAAAAAGAACCATGATAGCTGTAGAATTGGTATCGGACCCAGATCTTATATTCTTAGATGAACCAACATCTGGTCTTGATACATATATTACTATTTCTTTTGTAAAACTTTTAAAAGAATATGCAATTAAATCCGGAAAAACCATTATTATTACAATTCATCAGCCACCGCAAGAAGCATTTCGATGTTTTGATGACCTTCTTCTACTTGCCAAAGGAAAAACTATTTATTGCGGAGAGACTAATAAATGTGAAAATTTTTTTAAAAGTTATGGATTTGTAAGGAATAAAGCCTCCCCATTTTCCGATTTTGTGTTAGAGGTGCTAGTAAAAGAAAAAATAGAAAACAACGCAATTCAAGAAATGATCAAACAAAATAGTTTAAAATATGATAATGGTCAACTTTCAACGTATAAACAGAAGACAAGAAACGATATGTTTTTTGATTTCAGATTCAATGTAAAACATATTATATTATTAACAAAAAGAAGATTTAGTGTTTACAGTTTAACTATGGGAAGGGTTATCTTCCTCCTTTTAAAATTATTGGTTATTGGTTTATCAATATATATTTTACACGATCAGACGGATAAATACGATAAAAACGGTAAAAGCGAATACTCGGCTTTATTTTCACTCATATTAATTTATAATCTGTATATGCTTTTTTATTTCGCCTTTATTACAATTAGCTGTTCTGGTGCTATATTTAGCATACTCCCAGAATATAAAGTTATAAAAAGAGAAATAGGCGTCCAATCATATTCTATGTTATCGTACTTTTGTTCTATATATATATTTGAATTTATTGAACAATTTCCATTTGTACTCATATATATAATAGCTACCTATGTATTGTTAAAAAATTTTTTATCGTTTTTAACTATCTTTATATCCTTTGGAATATTTGTGGTGGTATTACCATCGTTTATTCTATTGGGATCAATTACAAGAAATAGCAAATTATTATATTTTCTTATCGCTATTCCACTAATGTTCGCATTTTCTTATACAATCCCATTTCATACTGTTATTGAAGATCCCGATTTTAAAAAGTTGCCAAAATCAGTATTTAATCTTATCGTGGGCATAAATGGGATTTGGCCTTTATCGTTATTTATTCATTTGTTTCTTTATATTATGATCAAATTTTTTACGATAGAACGCCTTTTAGATATAGTTTCCCCAGAAGGAAAGGAGAGGATTATCAAAAATACATTAGAATATGTTTACAAAACTATGCCACCTGTTAGAATGCCTATTGTAACATACATATGCTATTCTATACTAATGATATTGGTTTATATATTGCTTTGTATTTTTTTGATAGAAATTATGTTACAACCAGCAATGAGAATGAAGTTTTCAAATAAAAAATAAATTTATTACCTGATAATCAGTTTGGTTTAAAAATTTTAATATATTTTTCTTTATATTCTTGTTTGTCCTTCATATCAATATTTATTTTTACAAGTTATAATATATATCCCATAACAAATTATGGTTGAATTCATTTTATAATCAATACATTATAATATCATTATGAAACCAGATAATGCATTATTAATTTATTATTAAATGTTAGATTCATATCTTAAGTTCTATTTACCTGAAAATTTTTAAACTCTATTTTATGTTTATGTATTAGGTTAAAAATAATTTTATAAAATACATTTCATTTCCTTTAAAATATAATATATTAATCCATATTGAATATTGTTAGTAATAATCTAAATCGACAAAAATTTAGATTTTAATAAAATTCATTTATAAAAAGAAATAAGAAATATTATAAATATATCTATTTATTGTTGAAATAAATAATAATATTATTATTCGCCAATATACAAGTTACTTTTAAAAATGTTCCGTTCTGTCAAAGAATTTTCTGAAAATTTTGGAAAATGAAAAAACTTGAAAAATTTTAAACTTATTTCTTTTTATTTATTTAATTAGATAAAGTGCTGTTTTAAAAATATTTGTTTTGAAAAAAAAGGTCTTTGATTCGATGTAAACTTCTAATAACTTTTTAATTAGGAATGATGAGGTTTAATAATAAATACATTTCCATTTTATATATAAATTTATTATATTATAATTTAAAGTCTTATTTTTTACATTGATTCGCAAATAATAATTTACACATTCTAACTTATCATGTTTTGATAAAATTTAATTTTTTTGGCATATTTTATTTATTTTCCAGGTTTCATTTGATAATTAAAAGTGATATTTCATATACTTAAAAATAATGAAGATTATATAATTGTTTTTATTTATTTTTTTACAATTATTTACTCACAAAATTTTAGTAATAAATGTATGAAAGGTTTTCATTTTTCCAACAGCAAACAAAGTAAAATAATACTGTTATAAATAATAACTTGTATTTTTAAATAAGAATATTTTAAAATTATACTATTTTTTAATATAATTTTTATTTATAAAAACTTTTTAAACGATCGATGTTTGGCGTAATCAGTGCTTTTTTTGGTTATTTCGGATTCTTTTATCGTATATTTGTAGATTGTTATATTAGACACATTAATCCGTTATATTTTATGTTTTAAAAATAAAGTTTTTGTGTATGTTACATTCGGTCATAATCTATATGATTTTTAGTCTCTTCCATGATATAATAACAGATATGTTTCTAATCCGATTTTAAATGCAATAATATCAACAAAATACCTTTAAAAGAACAACCATGTTTACTTTTCAAAAAAACATCAAAATCTAATCTCATATACGAAAACAAAGTTTTTATAATCGATTTTTATTGTTTTCAAAGCCTTTTATTAATGATATTTTTATTTATAAAACATACAATAAAATTTATAACCATTTTTTTGCAATTTATAATATATTGAATTACTGAATATACTGTAGCGTAAATATAGTATAGGTAATAGACCCAATTACCACAATGTTTGAACCTCGGTATAGCAGTTTTATTATGTTTCTTCCCGAAACGGTTTATTTTTTTTGTTTTCCGTTTTCTTAAAATCAACATACTTTTATTATTATAAAAGGATATTTAAGTTATACTAAAATACTAGCTGCAATATTTCATAATAAAAAAGTTGAATGGGTTATATATTTTTTTGATAAGGAAAAATATAATGTTAAGACAGTATTGAAATGCAAAAAAAAACAAACACTGCGAGATACAAATATTATAAGCATTTTTTTCATTTTTATTATATTTTTTTCTACAATCGTATTGGTCATTAAATTTTTATTTTTTGATATTTGGAATTTTAGAGATATTTAAGCTTTTAAATCGATTTCTTTTTATCCCCTAATGAAAATTAATAAGATCTTATGTTTAATGTTGAATTTTTTTATGTTGTTTAATAAAAGTGTTCAGTCAACGGAACAAACATCAGTGGAAGAATTAAAAATATTGGTAAATTCAGTTATACCAGAAGGAATACAACTATTAACAAGAAAGATACTGATGGGAATAGAACAATTAGACACTAACGAGTTAACATTATTACGAAAATCAATACAATCATTACCAGAAAATTTCGCAGACTTCGCAGAATTATATGAATTAGACGAATCAGAAAAATTAGAAAAATTAAGAAACTTGGTAATAAAGCTCAAAAAAACATCGCCAGAAATAATAACAGAAGTGTTAAAACAAATATTATTAGGATAGTCAGTCGAACAAAAAGAAATATCATCGACAATAAAAAAAGTAACAGATAAAAAAAATGGATTTAGAAGTACCGTATTTTACATGATATTCATTCAGCTTATGGTATCAATACTCGTTATTTATTATTAAATAAATATGTTTGAGGATTTTCTGCCTTTTTCTGTGTAGTGGCTGGATATGCTGTCTAAATTGCTTCAATACAAGCAAGAATTCGATATCTTGCTAATTGTCCTGATTCTATCATAATCTTAACATTCTCTTTGTTTGGGAAATTTTTCAATATCTTTACCGTATTAAAAAATATTTCTGTTAATATTATTTTTTTGTTTTCTTATATTTATCATAAAACAAGGGAGACTTTTCGGTTTGGGTTAAAGATAAAGAAAGATGAAAAACTGTAGCAACGAATATATATTCCTATAAAAATTTAATACATTGTCTATTTTCTCTTTATTTATTCTTTTAATCCTTTCCTATATATTTCTGATATACACTTGTATATTATTGTCAAAATCCTTTATTAAAAGAACTTTTTCTCCCATCTTATAAATATTCTTATCATAATTAGAGTTTATATTTTTAATCATATTGCTATAATAACTCTGTTGATATGATTGATCCATCGTAGCGGTCCATTTTTCCTCGACTGACTCCACATCAAAGATATTTATGATGGTTTTGTTATGTTGTCTATCCTTTATGTACATTAAATAGGTTTTTGTTTGTTGCCCTATAGGTGGTTGTATTGTAGTGATACATTACTTTAACCAATATCGCTATCCACTAATTGTTTTCAGCCCCTTTGAAGGTATACACTTAGGGATTTGGTTGAATCTTTTAATCTGATCCTTGGTTTTGGAGCTTTCTAGATTTCCCAGATACTTGTTTAATATTAAAGATCTTACATATTTCAGTTAATCAAAAATTTTTAAATTCTTTTCCATTGTCTGTGTGTAAAGTTCAAATGGACCTTCTTAATGAAATGACTGTATAAAACTTTTGTTTACCGTTTCTTTTTCCTTATCAAATAACAGGAATGTCCACCCAAACTTTAAAAATAAATCAACTAGCGGTATAATATATTTGAATCGGAAATTGTTTATTGAATATATTAGTAAATCTATTAAAGTAACAATAAATTTCCACATTTTTCTTTTTGTTATTATTAGATTGGTCGGCGATTTGTAATAAATCTATTGTTACATTAGAACCGATAGCAGTTATTTATATATTCTTATATATTGATCCTCTTTATATTATAAAGTTTATTTCTTTTTATATGTTAGGATTGGTCCAGTGGTCATGGGTGGTGACCAAATCCCAGAGTTAATGGGTTCGAATTCCTCGCCCAGAAAATTTTTCAAAAAAATAAAAGACAGAAGAAAGGGAAAGGTTGTTGAGTGGATAAGGGTTCGATAGCATATTATTGACTATGCATTGCATAATGGCCTATTATCACAGTAAAATAGTGTTTATTCAGTGTAATTACAATCCCGATATTAATTTGTGACTCGACCAATATTATGTCAAGAAAGAAGTTGACAATTTCTAAAAAACTGAAAGATGGGTGATTTTACCATATTCGAAAATTTAATATTCGGGAACGTAATAAACAATGAAATTAATGCATAATATATAACGAAACCAGTTAGTACAAGTTTAGATATGTTTTAAGAATCAAAGCACATAGCCTATAATAGACCGCAGCCGGCAGGGAAACTTTAATAAATAAAAGTTTCATTAAAAAAGGTATGTTTTTCACATCACTCAAAAGACATTTTTATTGAAATATCTGCATTTAAAAATTTCCAAGTTGTTATGTGTGTAAATAATTAATACAGAAGACAAAATGTTTATTTATTCCCCAAATCATCATGTTCTCAGCGTTGGCATTTTGTATTTTTTTATTTGTATTTTCAACATGCCGTAATATTTGTTAAATCATTTATTTTGTATACAGAATATTAGAAATTTGCGTACACCAAATATAGTATTGCTTGTTTCTTCAGGTTTTATTGACTCATAACATCTTTTATGTTATAGTATTAGCGAAAGGTAATTAATATAGTAATTATAATTGTTTTTTAGAACATTATTTAAAAGTAATTTGTTTCATATTATAATGAATATTGATTATAACATTCTAAAATTTCCATTTATCTAGAAGTCCACCTAAACAATTTTATGTTTTCAAGATTATTCATAAAGTAATAAATGTGGGCTGATAAATATTTAACTTTAACACCCCACGACCAATGTCCATACAGTTATACAAATTTATTGAAGAATAGTAAATATTTAATTTTCTAAAATTTTTGAATGAAAATTTATTTTTTATATTTTTGATTATTGGTTTAATGTATATTGTTTCATTAACCGTTATCAGTAGGATCCTTTTTTTTCCTTCGTATAGATAAGTTAGGAAATCTGAAAATATTTTTTGTTTTAATAGGATAGGATGGTGTGGCTATGTTTCCAATCAACTGGTTGTCTTGGTCTTTGTGTTGATTTATCTCTACAATTTTTTTGGGTTCATTTTCTTTAGATTTAATGCAAGCAGTTATTAATTCCATGTTAAATATATTGCCATCTATTTTACATCCTTGAAATACACCGAAATGGGATATCCTATAGCATTTAATTTCATTCTGAAATTTCAAATTATATATTCTTAATTGTTGAAAATCTTTATATACTGTCTCTCCTGTTTTAATAAATGAATATACCGATATTACTATAGGTTTCCAAGCGATAAATTTTTCATGAGATTTAGCCATCATAGAATATCCTTTATGATCATTACTGTAATTACAATTGCGTTCACACATATCCTCATCGTATTTCAAATAAAAATTACTAATTCTTATCTCTCTAGATAATATATTTTCTATTGTATATCTATCACTACTCAAATCTCCTTTTATTATATTTTTTTCTTCTTTACCATTCGATAAATTTATTGATATATGAACAAATAATATCCCAGTAACTATCGAGTCTAATATATTTTTTAGATTGATATTATCATTCACATTATATTCTAAAAGTATCCCTTTTACAGAAAAATCCCCGTTCACATTATTTATTGACCTCTCACCATCATTAAACTCTATTTTATAACTAGAAAGATTGTATATACTTCTTTTATTGTCTTCTCCCATTAATACTATATGCTGTGTTTTATCGCTTCCAGAAATTTTGATATTGTTAAAATATAATTTCTTATGATCAATATAATTTAAAGTTAAAAAGTTAAAAAATAACGAATTGAAAAGCATGGGTAATGGTGATTTGAGTTTATTTATAGTCTAAATCTTTCCCTTTGTTGTATATTCAATCAAGTAAATGAAGATTAAGTAATAATAGATTAATTGTAAATTCTTTTATAGCTAAAGTACATCAGTTATAAATTATATGATGTTAAATGTTAAAATGTAATTACGATATACGAATATGGTTAATATAACATTTCTGAATATTTTTGAATTGATTTAATATAATATAATCAACCATAATATTTTATTTTGAGAATATGGTTATTAAAACTAAGTGAATAAAACCTTCTCTATAGGAATAGTATCTATAGGCATCAACATTATTCAATTGGATATGCCAATACTGATAAATTGTAGAAGGTTTATTTCCTTATTTGCAATTAATAAATGCAAACAATAAGAAAAATTTTAATATTATTTAACTAAATAAAGAAAATTAATAAAATATTTACCAATATATCTTTATAATGACATTTAATACTATTTATTTAAATTATAAATATATTTTGAAAATGATATATATTCCTGTATTCGCTAATAAAAATTAAGGAAATTTAAATAAATTATTTATTACAATAATTTTTATAAGTAATAGAACGAACACGTTATACATTAATTATTTAATATAAAAAAATATTTAAAATTCAAGATTTAAATTTTCGGAAATTCAGGAGTGGTCGAATGACAATAATGAGATATTACATACATGTATGTTGCTTTGTTGTTAGTTAAAACAGCATTTAATAAGCTTAACAAAGAATTTGTATTGATTATTGACATGGTCATTATTATACTATGAAAGAAGTTAAGAATATCATAGGAGTTAAAAGAGTTAAGACGCGTACCATACGCAAAATCCCATCACTTTAAGTAAAAAAATAAAATTAGGATATATATCGAGCAAAATTGGTTACAACAAGTTAATTGTACTTTAAAAAACCAGCAATTTCAGATTATAATAAATTACGATCAATAAACACTTTTTACTGATAATTAAAGTATCATTTGAAAAATTCATTTTATTAATCAAAGCAGTATTATTAAAAATTGAATAATTATATCCTAACATATGATTATTTGCTATATTTACCTATATATAAAATAATTCAGATTTAAATAAATATTAAGGTTTGATATATTATATAAAATTACAAAAGTATTTTATTATTGTAAGAAAAAAAATCTAAAATATAATTTTGAAAATATAGAAATGATATCTAATTAAATAAAAAATATACATTTATTAAACAGTTCTAAGAAGTGTCATACGATTAACCGAAATTTTGAGAATTTTAATTACGACTATTTATATTGTCCATTGTTTATGTGGTTTAGAAATAATTGTTTTATTACATTGTAAATTTTTAAATTATAATCATGGCATTGTTCTGTTTGGTATAGTAAAATAAAATTATTAGAAATTGTTTATAACATAGAATAAGTCACTAAAATTTAAAATTAATAAAGGTTTTTACATAATACATCTGACAATAAAATATATTGTAAAATTTTAAAATAAATATTATTTAAAAGTCGTATAATGAATTGGATGGTTATAAAAATTAACCAAAACAAAATAATAAAATATACCTTTATTTTTTAATCTTAAAAAATATTATATTCTATAATAAGACAAAACCCATCAAATGAATAAAGATTATAATCGATATTTTACTTTAAAAAATAAAAGTCAAGTATAAAGCATCATCATAAATAAAAAAGAAAAAATTAATAAAAAGTCAGCATTCATATTGATAAATGACATTGACATATAAATTTGTTTTTTTAAATTGTTGTTTTTTAAAATTTTACATATAAATAGTTGATATTGTTATAATTATAAAAATTTTCTATTAACATAAATCTATCTTTGTAAATTTATAGTAATAACCTAAAAATATTTGATATGAAAAACTAATAAAAGGTATTAGAACATAAAATCTTGTTAAACCCATCTGCCGTGTTTTTAAAAGCAAATAAATCTTTGTTATTAGAAGGGAACTTTTTATATATTATATAAAATAAAAATTTTCAAAAAATCATATATTATGACATCTGATGATTTAAAGTTTATTTTTTCTACCAATTATATTATAAAATTACCAATGAGATTATTTTGTATATAAAGCTTTTTAAAAAATAAAAAAACCTATCAATTTTTGAGATTTAATTCAAAAAAAGGTAAATGGAAAAGTATAAATACCAAATGAATCTTGTTTTTTATGAATAAAATTATCAACAATGTTATGTTAGTTATCGTATATTTTGGTTCTAATTATGCAGCAGAAAGGCAAAATCGCAATAATGATAAAATACACCAAAAAATACAAAATCAAGACTCCTGCAAATCATCAAATATATTAAGAAATATATTAACTCAAAGTTATAATACTGGATTGAGTGTAAATACACACTTTAATGCAAATTATCAAAAAACATTAAGTATGGGTTTAGAAGAAAATGAATTCTCGGAAAACATGCAACAGCAGATCGAAGATCAAACAAACATCTCCCAAAGAATAGATGATGATCCCATGTTAGATTATGGGTTTATGATGGATGCTCCATTTCCAGATGATCCAACACGTGATATCGAGGAAGTACTGGTTCCTTCTACAGCAAACGTATCTTCTATAAAATCAAGCCCTTATCATTTAGCATATATTTCACCAAGAACTGACCCACTGCGACAGAAAATTCACTTTCATCATTTTCAGAACAATATGATAGCAGATATCAATCACCTTTACATTCCATTTCACCATCCGCAATACCTAGTCCACACCATCCTCCATGTTTTGCTTCTAGCCATGATGTATTGGCAATAAAGCAATATAATAAATTTTTTAGGAGTAATTTGGATTCAAAAACAATAACCACAGTCGAAGAAGACATAGACAAACTTTCTGATATCTTTCATAATAGTGATATTTCTGAAAGAAGCAGCACACCACTTCCTCCTGATAATAGAAGATCTCGGCCAAATGAAACTACCGAGGCGTCTTTAACAGAAATATATAAAGGTAATAAGAACCCTAAAACAACAGCTAAAAGTAATAAAGTACGTGGATCATCTTTTAAAAGGGTTGTTACTGAAAAAAGACAAACATGGTGGCCATCATCCAAGAATAAAACAAACAAAAGAACTCGTAAAAAAAATCCATGCTATTGGAATGAAAGCTGGGATACCGCCTTGTATAACCATTAAAGAAAGTTTAGATTCCGTCAAAAAACAAAAATTAACTGCAATAATTCCAGATATAATTGGACCGTCCCATGAAAATATGAATTATCCTAATATTTCCGTAGAACCGGACTTGTATTCATCAGACTCTACAGATTCGAATGCCGGTTATGAAAGATTATTTCCAGAAATTATTCCACAACGACATGAAAATTTTCCCAACAAAGAATTATTAGACAAATTTGAAAATTTTATCAAAGAAAAACAATTAGAAGATGTTACCACAGTTGCAAATACTTTGAATCAACCACAATCATTAATTATATCTTTACAAAATATCCCGGCACTGATACCATCACCTGCGATAGTCTTGAACTCCGATATTTTACCGGGCAATCAAATGCCACATAGCAGCAGAGATACCAATTATTTTTATCAGGATGTTAGAAGTCCGATGTTAAGCCCTACTTATCCTGATGCATTGACTGAGAATTATCAACTTCCTGAATCTTTATCAGATGAAATATTCAAACATAATTTAGAAAACATCAAAAAAGAAGAGAGTTTAAAAAGTCCTTCGAGTATATCTTCATATCCATCTGATTTTGAAGATCTTGTTAAAGAAGAACATATCGAAGAATGTGATACTGGCGCCTCGGACCACATTTTCCCGTTTTCCCCTTCGTCTTCTTTGTTTCATAGTCAAGATATTTATACAAGGCAAATGCCTGAATTAATACAATTAACCAAAGATAAGGTTAAAAATGAAGATCAAGCAATTATTAAACCTATGCCATTTCTTATTCCACTCTGTGATTGTCCCGAAGAAAATATTAATTTATGTTCAGATCCCAAACAATTTCAACAAGAATATGAATCATCCCTTTATCAACAAGATATCCCTGTTTTATCAAATCCACGTCTGACCTGTCGAGAGAATAAGATAAAATATTCTCATCGTTCAAGTACTCCAATGGTTACGATCCCTATTCAAAATTTAGAAAAAGAAAATACAGAAAAAGAAAAGAAGAAAAAAGACAATAAAGGAAAGGAGAAAAAAAATAAAAAATAAAAAGAAGATATTATACTTTGCTTAATATATTTTAAATTTTTTATTATATTTGGATATTAAGTTAAAATGAAATATGTAAAAATTAATAAAATGGTAATTTTTTTATTTTTGCAAAATATAATTTATGATTTTTTTTAACAATTAACTTGTGTCCTAAGTATATAGCCATTAAATTATATTTTAGGTAAAAACACACTGGTGGGATACAACGGGTATTGAAAACCCTTATTTTTGACACTAATAAATAGAATGAAATGTAATTAATTTAAAGAAATTGGAGACAATTTATCTTTTTTTTAATTTGATATTTTTCGAAAAAGGTTAATTTGTATCAGGTATAAAAATTAGTGAATTTATAAATATTGAATGACATAAATAATTTATATTGAAAGTGTAACAATAGGATGTGTTTTAAAACGAAAAATTTATAAAATATAAATGTTTTTTCTTATGATGTTAACTTATCTTTGGTTAACATAATTTTTATTTTATATGACATTTCAGAAAAAAATAAAATTAAAAAATGTTTAAAGACAATTTATGCATCCAAGGCCGAATATAATACAATGAAAGATTAATATGGAATGTAATAATTAAATTATATAAATTGAAAATATAAGATAAACAATAAATAATAGAAATAAACGAAATTTACATTCCTAAACGTGAATTTAATGAGAACTGAGAAAAAAAATATTTGATTAATTCTTGACGTTTGTAAAGAGACGAAGATGGTGTTTTCTATGTTAATAAAAAAAGAAATGAAAAATCAAATGGGATAACTCTTCGAAATATAAAGAAAAACACTATAATAATTATTGACAAATAAAAAGATTATAATAAAATATACAATTCAGGATATAAATATAGAATAATAAATCGTTCAGAAAAATTTATAAAACTCAATAATAATAATGCATACACGTAGAATATTATTTTTTTTAAATAACATTTTAATTATTATCGAACTCTCTGGTTAGTTACAGTCTACCGTGGTCTGAAATTCTTAGTTTTTCAAAGTAAGTAATATACTTATACCAACTGATTTCTTTATATATATACATTGATCTCATCTTACCTTATGCTCCAGAGTGTTAGAACCTTGCGTATATAATGAAAGTTGCCATCAGTCCCAATTTCTTAAGGATTTTTAGTTTTTTTTGACATCGTATTACCCAAATCACTAATCAATACAATAATTACAACTATACCAGTCAAACATTGTTTTAATACAGTAGCGAGCCATCATAGAAGACACAGCTAATGCTACGTATCGAACCCCCACCTTCTCAACAATTTTTCTCTTTTACCTTTTATTTTTTTTTATTTTTCCTGTGTGGGAGATTCGAATTCGTTAAGTTTTGGATTAGACCATCCCATAACCATTCAGTTAAGCGGGTTCTGTATAACATCGGTAATATCTAAAAGATTCTTTGAAAGAAAGGAAATAATTTACTTTTAACCTTCGAAAATATAAAAAGGTCTTTTTATTTATAAACAATAAATAACATTTATCTTTCAAAATAACGAGTTTATCTTAGATCAATTAAAGTGTTCGTGTTTTTTCTCCTTGTTTCTCCCTAAAACCTTTTGTATCTTTTAAATTATTTTCTATTCCATTTTTTTTATTAATTCTTTAATAAAATACATATTTAACCTCTCTATTTACCAATCAATTATAGTAATAAATCCTTTTTTTTCATTTAAAGAATAATTTATCATGAAATATAAATATACATTAATTATTTTTTGTCACAAACTTTAATAGTTTGGTTACAATGTATATTATTATTCTCATTTCTTTTTAATGGTATTTTATCCTTATCGTTTACATTATATTGATGGGGGAAAAAATAAATATTTATTTCCATTAATACAGTATTATTTCTGAGTATATTGTGCGATAATTTAATACGATAAAAGAATAAAATTTTAAATGTAAATAATTTGATTTCAATAACTTTAAAATGAAAAATCATATTCTGGTAATTTTATTTAACATAAAGATTACTTACTTTAAACATATCACATATTCTATTATGTTAAATATTAAATTTACAAAAATAAGAATATATTTTAAATTATTACATTTATTTCAAATCTTATCAACATCCTTATTTTTTACATTCCCATTTAAAAAATTACATTCTCTACATCTAAACGTGGTTTTATCATCTTTCAAAGGCACTAAACCATTATGTAATTTACATTGTTCACATATTAGTGCATACATGGTAGATGGATCATTTTGTAATACCACATCAGCTACTCTATCAATAAATGATGTAAATGAACCACTCTTCATATCTTTTTTTCTATTTTCATTTACATTATCCCTGTTCCTTATATTCTTTTTTTCAACCCCTTCATTTCTTTTCTTCCCTTCAATATTTTTTAATTCATATTTTTCTATTATATTCTTAGTTTCAAGATAAAATTCCTGCTTCTTAAATAATTCTACTTTTTCTTTCTGCGTCTTTTTATAATTTTCCAATATTTTTATATTTCTATTAATCCTATAATTGAATATATATCTTAATATAAAAATTATAGCAATAGAAACAAATATATAAACAATTGTAAAATACTTAAAATTAATATACAATTGAGAATTATTATTCTTAATAATCTTACCATTATACAAATGATTATCTTTTAACGTAGATTTTTTCTCTGTATTATTATAATGTACATTTATATTATTTGCAGGAACAGAAGAATTGGTTGCTAAATATATAAATAACAATGGTAAATAAAATATAATTAATAGCTTTATAACTTTATACGTATAATTAGATTTTTTATATTTTAATTTTTTTACTTTCTCTTCTTGTTTTACTGTACAGTTATCTAAATGTAATAAAATATCTCTTAAAGATAGCGGTTTGGAGAAAATAAAACCCATGGGTTAAAATATAAATATTTATTTTATCATAGGATATGTAATAATCATTAAAATAAAAATATTTTATTGTATAATCATAATATATTTTTATTATTCAATTATATTTTTTATAATGATAAAAATATGTTTATGATTTATAAGCTTAATTTGATAGATATTTTTATCATTATTATTTATAAAAATATAATTGAAGGATAAAAATATATTATGATAAACTGTAACTAATTACAATGTTTTGGTAATAATTAAAGTATCATTAATAAAAACCTGAAAATATAAGCAAATTGTTATATTTGATTTCGTATCTTTATGTTTAATATCATTAATATAAAATATATGATAACATTACATGTGATTAATTAATAATATGATTGGAGTATAAAGCAAGGTGAAAGTAATACAGGTACTTTTTTATTCAATAACTAATTATCAGTCACAAATTATGGTTGATCGCAATTGGTTAAAAAGTTTTTATAAATGAAATATTATTTGAAGTTAATGAATAAATATGAACTTAATATGTTAAATAGAATCTTATTTATATTTTATAATATTATGTGTCGCGCGCAGAGGCCACTACCCGTGCCCTGCCCGCGAAGCTCAGATTTTTCATTTACAAATTATGGCGTCAAAGGGATTCGAACTTTGACAATTTGGAATTTTCTGAGCTAGAAATATTAAATATTTATTTTTTTCAGTTTATATTATAAAAAATAATTATTTCATCCATATGTATAAAG